>CM061064.1:209660510-209926726 GCA_030762895.1 Sophora flavescens | reverse complement strand
CACACTCGGAAACTAAGTTTCTATATGTGTTAAAAAAATAACATATGGAAACTAAGTTTCCGCATGTGTTAAAAAAAATTTAACACACTCAAACTAAGTTTATATATGTGTTAAAAAAATAACACATATAGAAACTAAGTTTCCGCATGTGTTAAAAAAAATTAACACACTCGAAAATTAAGTTTCCATGTGTTAAAAAAAATAACACATGGAAATTAAGTTTCCGCATGTGTTAAAAAAATTAACACACTCGGAAACTAAGTTTCCATATGTGTTAAAAAAATAATACACACGGAAACTAAGTTTCCACATGTGTTAAAAAAAATTTAACACACTCAAACTAAGTTTCTACATGAGTTAAAAAAATAACACACACGGAAACTAAGTTTCCGCATGTGTTAAAAAAAATTTAACACACTCGGAAACTTAGTTTCCATGTGTTATTATGTGTTAAAAAAAAACTATGTAATGAAAGTGACAAATTCGGACGGAGTTACAGCAGGGGTTGGGGCTGTCGAGGCCGGGGTTAGCACGGTCGAGGCAAGCGGAGTAGCGGTCGAGGCCGGCGTAGGTCGCACAATTGCTGTCATGGCTCACTGTTACAGTGGAGGTACGACAGATGCTGGCGGACGACGTCTGGTCTTCCGGTGTCATCATGCTCTGCCTTCCCTCGTTGCCGTCGTCACTGTCTGTGACTCGTGGGGAAGAAAAAATGGGTGGTGACGATGGAGAGGTTTGATGTCAGAGGTTTGTGGAGAGGATAAGGTGGGGTGGGGGGTAGGGGTATTTAGGGAAAATAATAAAAGAAAATTTAAAATAAGAGGTGGGAGGATGGATTTGGGTTGGTGGGGAAAATAAAACCCATTTAATAATTAGTCTCAAATGTTCATAAGGCCCAAATAAAGTTCAGGATGCAGAAGAGCATAACAGAACGTTCGAGAAAATTAAAAAAGAGCATTGGACTTGTCCAACTAATGTGTACACGGTTTCTATTAGGCCCAGACAAGTATGTGGCGTGAACGTGATAGAGAGCAACAATTCCGACAGAGACAAAGTTTTCGTTTCTAAAAACCAAATCGTAGACGACAACTTTGTTTGTGAAAGAAGAAGAAGAGGTAATGGGTGGAGGTCAGGCTATGAGAAGAATCCCTCGCATCAAGTTCCCCCAGAGACATTCCAAGTCCTCTGGTACCTCTTATTATTCTTATTTTTTAGTATTTAATAAATATCTGTTAATATTTGGAACCTAATTCATCATCAAAATTGATTAATTGATGCATTATACGATTTTAATTTCTTGTCTTTGTGAGGATTTCTCGTGAGACTAGCTTTTATATGATGGGTTTGTGGTGCTAAATATTTTTCTGTAACGCATCTCCATATCCATTCCAGTTAATCATTTCATGATAAACAAGAGCTGTTCTCTGCCTATGTAGCACCGATACGACATGTGCATGCCAGATTTTGAAAATTATAGGATAGATATGACTATGGTACAATATATAAAATCAGTCTAATTTAACATAAAAATACAAATCTTGAATCAAAAGTGAGAATCATTGTTTTGAAAGTTAGCATGAGTTATTGTACGCATAGTAAAATGCCATCATTTATCTAATTATTGTGGTATTCTCATGTATTGGTATTAAAATTCAAAAAGTAAAAGTAAACAAATTGAAGAATGCAGCTGGGAAAGTGTCCATGCTTCCGTGAATCTCACACTAATGGTACTAAGGAGAAGGCTATGGTGCACCACCCATGTGGATCAATCACCACTCTCCAATTTGACACATGTCATTGACTATTTGATCATCCAAAATTAGGTTGAAAAGTCAATAGCCCAAGTCCATCTAGATGGTCTAGAATTGGCCGCTTGGGTAGTGGTGGTGGTGCACCAGTGTACCACTTTGGTGGGTGGTGCACCATAGCCTTCACCATTACTGCTGTAAGGTTCAAAATTAGAAAGACTAAGGAAGTTTCAATGTTGGGTATGTGTTACTATATGGATTTGATATAAGTCGAGCCCGACTATACGCTTCTGTCACGACAGTTACGACATAGTCGTGTTAGACCTTAAAATCGATCCACCTCAACTTGAGTATGTGACTGCCAAGATCTGTAACCGATATCAGATCTTGTAATCGACCTCTTACTAATGGGTGATTAATGGCGTTGTAACCGTCCTCATTAACGAAACTCATAAATAGCTCGCTACCCTCACACTATATATTACAAGGCATGGGCCTCGAGTAGGATCATCTTCTTCTTACACTAACAAGCCAAGTAACACCTCAGCAACCTTGTTCTTTGACAGAACAGTATGTTATTTGTCTGATGTATGGGGTTTAGTCTATTGTATGTGGGTTTTTGTGCGTCTGATAGTCATTGTCACACATCTGGATTGTAAAGTGAATTGATGCATTGAGTTAGAGCACCCCTGTGCTCTTATATTACAATTGCTTGCTTATTTTAAAAAAAAAGGGTTCAAAATTAGGAAGGAGTAGTATGTTAAGACTCAACAGTATTAAGGAATATACATTTTTTTTCTTTCATTTAATCGTTTTTAGTCTCTATTTAATCCAAGTTTTCATTTTGATTATGCTGTGATTAAAAATAGTACTGAATGGATTATTTAAAACTTGGTTTTTGATAGAGCGCAACAGTGTTGGTGGATCCATGCAGTTGACTTCACCTAATAGATAAGGATTGGTGGTTGTTTTTGTTATTCATAATAATGGTTGTATCTTCGTGATGAGTGACTGAGTGTTATCTTAATTGTTTCCAGCTGACTGTAAGTAAATTTTCCAATTCTATTAACAATTTCGTTGCAGGTTCTGCATCTGAGACTCAAGCTTCATCTTCGGCAAGTGATGCTAATTCATCATTCTTTTCAAGTTCAAAAACTTCAGCAACATTGGGGGGGAAGGCCTCTCTTCAGCCTAAAAGAACTCCCGTGTCCAAAGAGGAGATTGAGGCAATTTTGGTATGTAAAGTTTCCTTGCTGTATCATTCACATTTGTTGATTACACTTGTTACTTTTGCTAATAGCAAGATACTTTTATGGTCTAACAAACGGATAAGATCCTACTTGCCTTGCCAATTGCATGAGCTACTATTGAAGTGTGCTACTAGTTAGGCTTCTTAAGGGGTATTTGTCAATATTCAAAAACTAGATATTTAGGTATAATAGGGCTGGCTTTCAGATCATTGTTGTTTGGTTAAAAATCTGGTTCATATCTGAACTTTATTTGGAACAAAACTGGTTCTTAAGAGAACCAGCTCAAAGTTGGGTTTTTCCTCGTTCAAATTTTATGTATACTCTCTTTCTCATAATTTGTTTCTATATCAACATTTAAATATTAAATTTAGTTACATACCAAAATAATAATTTTAAACTGGTTTAAGAAAGTTTTGTCTAAACAAAGAATAAAAAACTAGGGGTTGAATATGTAACATCCCTGGCTGCTCTATGGATTGACGACTGTCCCCACAGACCAACACGGGTCTTTTCAGCGTGCTTTGTCCTCACTCACACGCTTCCTGGAAAACTTCCCAGGAGGTCACCCATCCCAGAATTGCTCCAAGTCAAGCACGCTTAACTGTGGAGTTCTTAAGTGATGGGCTTCCGAAAAGAAGATGCATCTTGTTAGGATAGGTAGTACCAATCAATTCATATAAGCCTTCCTTAACTGTATAGTCCCATACCTACACAGTCTCAGGATCCCTCTCATTCGGGTGTGTAATCGGTTCATTCATGTGTCCCTCCGCCTAGAAGCCTGCCAGGAGCCGCTCCTTGTCCGTGCCTTCTTGCACCGGCGACCACTCCCCGCCTCGTCGGCACCCGGTGTTACATGCCCACCGACTTCCGCTTGGTTCGTCCCCGAACCACACCGCATCGGGAGAGGTCTTGCTTTGATACCATTTGTAACATCCCCGGTCGCTCTATGGATTGACGATAGTTCCCACAGACCAACACGGGTCTTTTCGGCGTGCTTTGTCCTCACTCACACGCTTCCCGGAAAACTTCCCAGAGGTCACCCATCCAGAATTGCTCCAAGTCAAGCACGCTTAATGTGGAGTTCTTAAGTGATGGGCTTAGAAAAGAAGATGCATCTTGTTAGTATAGGTAGTACCAATCAATTCATATAAGCCTTCCTTAACTGTATAGTCCCATACCTACACAGTCTCAGGATCCCTCTCATTCGGGTGTGTAATCGGTTCATTCATGTGTCCCTCCGCCTAGAAGCCTGCCAGGAGCCGCTCCTTATCCGTGTCTTCTTGCATCGGCGATCACTCCCGCCTCGTCAGCACCGGGTGTTCTGAATATGTTTTTAGTTCCTCATTTTTGACAAAAATTCAGGTTTAGTCCCTCGTTTGGAAGATGTACTTTTTTAGTCCCCTTTTTTAAAATGTGTCAGAAATGGTCCCTACACCACACTTGTGTTTGAAAAACCAAATTTTTGTAAAAAAAAAAATGAGGGATTAAAAATGTGTGGTTGTCAAGAATGAGGGAATAAAAATGTGTGGTGTAGGGATCACTTCCGACACATTTTAAAAAACGAGAACTAAGAAAGTACGTTTTCCAAACGGGAGACTAAAACCGAATTTTTGTAGAAAATGAGGGATTAAAAACATATATAACCCAAAAACTAGTTATAAAACAACCCGAATTTAAATGAAGTTTATCTTGAATAATTCTGAACCAGTTTTGGAGGTTGCATAGCCTAGTTTCCTGTTTCTTTTCTCTTGTTTAATTCCTTATTTTTTGTAAAGAGAAATCTTCTGTGGGTTTAATACTTTAGCTCGTATTTACTTAATCCATTGATCATTGATGCCTTTTATTACAGCTGGGGTATCAATTCATATTATTACATCACAAAAGTTGATTTTTCTTGTGCTTTTATTTTATTTCTATTATTATTAATTGAAAATTTTGGACTTTGACAGTTGGGTGGCGTCTTCTAATCGAGAGTGTTCCGAAAACAGCATTGCTATAACACAAAAACTCGCGCCACGAATGTGGCTCCGAGACTCCTTTTTAAACTTTTTCTTGTGTGTCTCCTATCCATCAAGTTAACCATCGATGGTTCCTTTGTTCTTGCTACTTGAATGTTATGTTACTGATTCTAAATTTCAATAATGGTATACGAACAGGATTGAAATGAAAATCATGTTATTTTCTTTAGGCTTAAATATGTTTTTGGTACTTGAAAATATAGCATTTTCTTATTAGGTCTGATTTTTCTTAAGTTTTGATACATTTTTTTTAGCAATTTTGGCTTCAACCCTTGCTATTAGAGTCTTCTATCAAGTGTTAACGCGGCAAACTGAGCCATTGACATATCACATATGGCATTAATAAGTGAGTCTTTTATTATTTGTCACCTACTCTCCTAGACTCTTGATCAAAACTCATTAATAGTAAGGACTAAAATCAAATGTTTTTCAAAAAGATTAGGCGCAAGACAAAATTTTAATCTAAACGTGCTATATTTTTAGGTACCGAAATCATATTTAATTCCTTATTCTATTACTTCTATAGCTAATCAACATACCTGAACAGAAGGGACATCACCTTCTTGTAATCTCACACTACTAATAGTATAACCCAGTTTATTAGTACCAAAAACAAAACAAATTGGGATGTGGTTTCTATGTTGAGATAAATTTTTGTAACAATTGGAATAATTTCTAATAGCAATAATATTTATATATGAATATAAATACTAAATAGTTGACAGAGTTTCAAGGAGTTAGCTTATGAGCTATGGTTGAATGATCTCACCTAGTTGTTTCCAGTTTTCTGTTTTTGTTTTTTGTTTTTCAGAAATAATTATAAAACGATCATCTTGTTTTTATTTTGTTTCCTATTTCCAAAGATTTATACAGGAAATAGCATAAACAGAAAAAAGTTTTTCAATATTTTCTGTACAAATTTCTGAAAATAGAAAACAAAATGAAAACAAAGTTGTAGTTTAGTAATCATGCGAAAATGATTGAAGGACATGGTTTCTAAAATTAACTTATCTTAAGTAGGCTATCGGTCCCCAAGTAACTTACAAAAGCCATGTCATTTGAGTTTGGGGCTTTGTTATTAACACCTCGCTTTTTGCTATTCACATTTTGCAACATCTTTTTAAAAATTTCCCCCCCCAAAATACCCTTTCGTTTCATTCGCATAACCCTCCGGAATTTACTTTTCGGAAGTGTCCGGAAATGCGATTCCGAAAACCCAACTACACATCCCAAAACACAATTCTGGGTGTGTTAAATTTTTCACATTCGGATTTGTGTTTTCGGATGTGTATATTGTACATCCAGAAATTAGTTTGGTTGATAATCTATACCGCTTTTTAATGTTCTATAAACCACCAACTATGCATTTGTAACATGACTTTTCATACAAAAATTAAACACATAAACCTAAGATGTTATGTTACTTGGTTAAAAAACGAAAGATGTTAAATAAAAACTCCATCTAAGGAGAACAAAAGAATCTTCTACATCCTCATCCTCAGAGCGATTGACAAAAGAATATTCCATAACCACTGAACACAACCTTAAATCTATATACATCATAAGAAATAACAAAACCACTGAACATAATCTTAAATTTATATGCATCACAAGAAATAACAACAAGAGCTGAATCGGGATTTTTTACACAAACTAATTTCCAGATGTACAATTTACACATTCGGAAACACAAATCCGGTTGTGAAAAATAATGTGTTTCCGGATGTGTAAATTGTACATCCGACCTTGCTCATCCGGAAAACAAAATCCGAAAGTATAATTTGTAAAGCTTCCGGAAATTATAATCCGGTAGCCAGCCAAACTATCACATTTACTCACCCGGAATTGTATGTCTGGACATATAATTGGGTTTCGAAATTACATTTCCGGACACATCTAAAAAGTAAGTTCCAAAAGTTATGCAAATGAAACGAAATGATATTTTAGGATTTTTTTTAAAAAAAGTGTTGGAAGGCGTGAATAGCAAAAAAACAATGTGTTAATAGCAAAGCTCTTGAGTTTGAATGGATCAATAGAAAAGTTGGTGATAAATATGAACCGGACCGCCCCAAAAACAAACTTGCACATAAACTGTTTATAACAAGATTATCAAAATCGGACCGAACTGAGTCACCCTCAAAATCGTGTTGTCCAAGAACCAGTAAGAAACCGCCAGAACTGGTCCGAAACCGGAAAACCCGGTGAAAACCGGTGGTCCAACCGGTTAGAACGGTTCACAAATAAAGCTTTTTTAAAAATAAAAAAATTCAGACGTCCCTGGTTGTGTCTCTTCCTTCTCCAGCGACCTGGTCGTGGTCCCTTCTCCGGCGAGATCCAGAAGAAAGAAGAGAGAAAGAAGAAAGAACAAGAAGAAAAGAGAAAGAAGAAGAGAAAAACTAAAAAGGAAGGAAAGGGATCCTAAGCTGCGCAGAAGAGAGGATGGGGAAGGGGGCAGCTAAGCATGGAATGAAGTCAAAACTAGGTTAAACAGTTTTGGTTTTGAAGAATGGGCCATGGCCCAACTTGATTATTTTTTCTTTTTTTTTCAAAGAATGAGTTTAAACCAGCCCAATAGAACTTTGAGTCATTGGGTTCTTAAAATTGCAGTTTTTTTTTTTACACTTTTTGAAACAAATACAAGAATTTTTTTTTATAAATTTATTAACATAAAATGTAAAAAATAAATTTATATTAATAAAAAACATTAAAATACTTAATATATTATAATAAAAAATTAAAAAATTTATTTATTATTTATTTATTATCGATTCAACACGGTTCAACCGTGATTAAATTATTGAATCTTTGAAACAATATCATCACCCATTCAATTGTGGATCCTGTTTTAAAAACCTTGGTTTATAAGCATCAAAATGTTTTTTTTATTGTCTTCCCAAAAGAACAAAACAAAACAAAGTATTCGAGTCCAAAAGTCAACGAGTTGCAGAAGTAGTTTAATGTAGTGTTAAGTCCCCAGTCACCAAAACCAATATACCATAACCACATGGACGAATACGAATTGCGGCGGGGGTGGGAGTGGGAACAGGAATTGGAAGGGTAAAAGTGCATTTCCGCGCTAACCGCTACAGCTAACAAACAGAAAGAAGCGCAACAAAATGGGGAAAGTAAAGTTTAGTGTCCATCATGCCCCTCTCCTCACACCGGTATGCAACTTTCTCTCGCTCTCTCTTTCCTCTTTTTTCTCTTTTCTTAAATTTCATTCTATTATAATTATAATTATATCATGTTTTCTTCCAATAATTATTGGTTAGCACTTGTAACTTGTAACATGTTCAATTTAATTGACAGATCAATTTTTTTATTTATCAGTTTATAGCTTTCCACTTTTTTTTTCCTTTTCCCACCTAAATGATTCATACGTAATAACTTATTACAATTATACGAGTTTGTCTTTGATCCTTGCTTTGTTTGAAAACTTGGGTTGGTAAAATATATGGGTTTATCTAATTTTATAGCTGTTCCCTTTGTTGCTTGTTTTTCACTCTTTATTGTTTTTTTTTTGTCAGGTGAAACATACATGTTTCTGTTTCTTGTAGCAAACTAATTCCGATTAAGTTCCACTGTTTGAGTTGATGAATGAGGTTGAATATTTTGGTTGATCACGAGGACCATAAAGAGTATAGTCTTTTCTTCACATTATTTAGGTGAGAAATCTGCATCTGAGCTCTTGGAGTAATCAGCTTTTTACAAAGGAAAAATAATAATTAAATCTTCAATGTGCTGGTTTCTTTAGAGTTAACCAAGTACTGATGAGATAATAAGCTGAGGTTATTGTCTCAATATGCTTTATGATTTTACCTTCATAAAAGAGCTGCTTTTGCCTTGAGAGGCATAAAGAAGAAAGGAAAGAGGGAAATGTATGTCGGTTTGTTGTGACTGCTGATGGTTTTGTGCGGTTTTGGAGGTTTACGCAACCGCAACCGCAATTTAAAACCTTAAGTATGCTGACAAACCAATACTGTGAAATCAATCAATCTGAAATCATCTCTAGAACTAGGCAAATGTATTTCAGTTTTTGGTCCCAAGTGATCAGCAGTCAGCACATTCTTTGTACTCTTTTTGAATTCCTGGATTTTATATTCCACATCAGGCTGCTGCTAATTCAATGGAACAGGCTTTTGTTGTCAGTTTTAGTTATTCAACAGAAAGTTACCTTGGACCACTGGTTTTGGCTGGTCTAACACTTCACTTTTCTTGTTAGCTTGTTGGTGCAGAATCCTTGGAGGGGAAAGAGGGGGTGTTATAACAGATTGCTTTTAATTTAATTTGAAAAGAATGTAATCCTACACTCCTCTATATATATTTTGGTGAGCCATCTCTCTTGTACATTTCAAGGACTGGAAGTCATGTCATATTCCTATGGTTTGCTTAAATGACGTTGGGCTGCACAATGAACAAAACTGGTTAGCTACTTATGACTTAGTTAAAGGAAGTGATGATGCCATTGATACTGTTCTGACTTCTTTCCATTGTCACTGTTCCAGGATAAACCATCCTTCACACTTATTATTACTGTGTTCCTCAAAATAGGTTTCCCATTACTCTTGAATAAGGTCAATTTCATGGATGATAGTCCTGCAAAATTAAAGATCATTCCTGATCACTTTCAAGTTCCTGCATCAAGTATAGATTCTCCTGAGAACAGAACATCGTCTATGACAGAACATGGAACTGATCAATCTTCAAGTTCTAGGTATTGTTTCCTGGTTAAGAAAATAATAGAATGAAATAATAATCAGAGTTGTTTAGAGACTTTGACTTTATTTGAAATAATTTACTCATTCTAGCTTAGTTAGGTCCTCCCGCCATCTGTGGACTCGAAGAAAATTAAGGAGAGCTTTCATGTTGAATTTGTTTAGGCGGGGTCTGCCATGGGAGTCCAGTACTGGAGGTCAGGAAAAGGTTTGATATGAGCATCTTTTTTTATGTGCATCTTTTGTCATTGTTGAAGGTTCTGTTATATCCTACCAATACATATTTATATTCTCTAGGTTGAGTTAACAGCTGCAGAATTAGAGTCACTTCGATCAGAGCTTGCTGATATAGAGGAGAGAGAAGCTCACTTGAAAGCTCAGTGAGTGATCCTCAACTTTGGACTATTATGGGCTTTGCCATCTTAATGTATTCTAATTGTTAATTAATTTATCAGTTTGCTTTAAGTTCACATGCTTCGTGTGTTTGTCTCTCTTAGTGTACTGAAGTCACTGATAAAAGAAATAAAGTTAGTAGTATAGACGCTAGCATTAGATTTGGAGCCTAGACATGTGTGGCTGTTTGACCAATAAGAATAAAGTGAGGTTCAGTTTCCTAGTGATTCTTCCTGGTGTGTTAGAGGCAGCTACTCTTTAGTCTTCTTTGGAGTTGAAATTGATAATTGAGAAACCAAGGAAGTTCACTGTTTTACATCTACTCGACCCTCCCATTTCTTTTTGGAATTCTTATTTGCCTAAAGAGGCACCAATGTGTTGTCCATAAATAACTATTTTATTAAAATACTTTTGTTTCACACAGGTTGGAACATATTGATGAAGTTTTGCGGTCTGCTCGTCAATCTGGCTATTTATACATTCGAACTGTACTGACAGTCCGGCCCTACATTAGTTTATAATGCTTTGGTTTGTGCTTCATTTTTATTTACCTGACAAGTTTAGCACTAATTTGCTTCTTAACTTAGAGATGGGCTGCGCTACCAGGAGAACCTCCACCCATAGATGATGCTGAAGTCAATGATTGGCTTCCTCGCTTTGTTGTTCTCCATGGAGCATGTATATTCTTATATTTGTCGTGTACAGGTAATGCAGTTAATTGTGTTCCTTCTCTCTCCCTCCATGTCTTCTTCTTTTCCTACCAATTTTATATTTCATTTTTTTTCATAATATTCATGCATTCAACTTTAGAGCAGTAATTCTATGTTCTCTGTTTCCTATTCTTCTTTCACACCTCTCTATTGATTGAATTTATTTATGCTGACATGTCAATACACTGCTGAAGTTGTATTCTCTTTGTATATGTATTTGTATTTGTTACAAACTTTTAATGCTAATGCTTGAATGCGTGTAAGAAAATTAAATGACATGATGTAGAATAAGCAATTTTCGGTTCTACATTCTACTTGTTGTACTTGATGTAAGACACAAGATGTTTTGCCGATCATTTTCACACACATATATGCTAATAAGTAACTTAGTGCGTGTTTGGCTGGAGGGAATGAAATGGTTCCCAAGGGGTCAGCTTTCCTGCAATTTTAGCAATAGGTATTCCATCACAAAAGTAATGGAATGCCAATTCCATTTCACCAAAATATAGGTGTGAAATAATGGCCCAATTCATCTGGCCCCACTTCCTCTACTCCAAAATAATATCAGGCTGATTCGTGTTCTTTTAGGCCCATATTAGGCTCAGCCTAGCGTACTGTACTTAAAAAATCATCATGACAAAGAAATATGATAGATTATTTTTTGTTGTTTTTTATTAATTATAATCGTTAGAAAATCAGAGAAATATTTGATAATATGCATATCTTAGAGTATCCTGTATAATCTCTTAAGATTTATTTCTTATTTATATTTTATGATTTGATTCTCTATTTGATTAAGATTAGGATTTTACTTTTAGTATAAATAGGACTATTGGGTTGTCTTTTGTAATCATATCATCACAACATCAATTCAATATCTATTATTTGTTAGTTTGTTTCTCTCTTTTCCTCCTTCCCTATCTAAAACCTTCCAATTCAACATGGTATCTAGAGCCAGACAAAGGTACCATCCTCCGTGACCTGTCCCGTCACTATTCCGCTGCGGAGTTCCGATAAGTATGAAGGAACTCTAATCATCTTCTTAGCCATACAACAACAAAAAAAGAACAAAAAAAAAAATCCTTTTCTCTCCTCCGTTGTGTTCTTTTTCGGCGCGTCCTTCTTCTTTCCGACTTGCGTTCCTGTCCCGTTAGCCGCTGTCAGCTGCCGTCCGCCTCCTTCTGCCGTCATCTCCGGTCGCTGACACCACCGGCAGACTCGCCTGCCGCCGATCTGTCCAGCCGTTCAAACAGCACCGTCGTAAGTCTCCAGACTCGCCCGCATGCACGTGTCCTCTGATCAGCCTGCAGCCGCACGTGTTTTCCTTTCACCGGCTAGCGTGGCCGGCGCGTCGCCATCGCTATTCGCCGCCGTTTCAAAGATCGAACTCGTCGTTCCCTGCTCTCTCTGGATTTGTGCTCACATCCTTCATCGGAACTCTTTTGAGTAACGTCCCTGTGTGTTGTACAGTTCAGGTACATGTGATTTCGGTTATTTGCATTTGTGTTCTGACCCATGGCTAGTTCTACCTCCTCAGATACTCCTCCATCATACCAGTGTGGCTTCTCTTCCCACCGACGATCATTCCGGTGGTAACCCCTTTCCCATGGATGAATCATATTAGTCGTGACTTTTGTTCCCACCGACGATCATTCCGGTGGTGACTCTTTTCCCACATATGAATCATATTAGTCGTGACTTCTATTTCCGTCGATGATTGGCTTATGTTGGCTATGACTCACACTAGCCCAACTCATTGTCCCAGATGCTCTGGCCCGGCTCTTTTCCTAGATGCACTGGCCCGTCTTTCTCCCAGATGCACTAGTCTTGGCCCCTTGTCCCAGATGCACTGACCTCGTATCAGTCCCAGAAGTAGTTGTCTAACTTAATTTCAATTTGAAATAATTTGGGTCTCCGATATTGTTGTTGAAGCTTCTAAATATGGTTTTGAGAAGTTCGGACCTTGCTGCTAGATTGCTTGCCAAGAAATTTCTGTCAGGCTGATGATCATTCCAGCTATCTTGCTAAGTTATCTTTCCAGCACCTCTCTTCGGCCTCTCCAACATTCTTGAGTTGCCTTCCAACCATTATTTTCGTGGAGCTCAGTTTTTTATATTTTTTTAATTTGAGGGGAAATACATTGTTTTTATGTAATAAGCTTAAAGCTTAGTAAGCTTTAGCTTGAGGGGGAGTGTTAGAAAATCAGAGAAATATATTTTAATATCTTAGCATATCTTAGAGTATCCTATATAATCTCTTAGGATTTATTTCTTATTTATATTTTATGATTTGATTCTCTATTTGATTAAGATTAGGATTCTACTTTTAGTATAAATAGGACTATTGGGTTGTCTTTTGTAATCACATCATCACAACATCAATTCAATATCTATTATTTGTTAGTTTGTTTCTCTCTTTTCCTCCTTCCCTATCTAAAACCTTCCAATTCAACATATGCCAAACATTAAAGTGGAATGAAGTCATCTTTTCATTATCCGTTCCTTCAACATCTTTCCCCCCAACCAAACTTGACCTTAATTATAATTGAAAATTGAATACATGATAGTACCAACCAGAACATCAAGATTTACTGCACTGACCAACTTCTTTTTGTAAATAAATTGCATTTGTGCCTTCTTCAAGGTGAATGAGATACCAAAGTATGGGAAACCTCCTATCACCAGATTTGTACGATTCCTTTTAATTACTTTTTTTAAATATATTCTTGCAATATTGGAACATTCCTTCTTTTCCAATACTTGCTTTAAGTTTGTGATTTGCTTTGTATCTTGCAAATTAACAGCTCAACTGAAACTTCATTTACTATATCGTTAAAGATGTCTAATATATTGTTTGTTTAAACTCCTGACTGTTAAGAATCAACACTGCTAAAAGTATAAACTATTAGGAATATGCCCTTTTACGTCAAAGCCCCAACAAACTACATGCAAGCAGCAAGGATCACACTCTTGACTGTTTGGTTGAGGAGGCTGTCATATCATGCTAAGAACTAATACTCCCAAATGCTTAAGCTATTTGGGAAAGGCCTAAGTTTGTTCTATATTAATATCTTTGAAAAATAAACTAAATTTGCACATGCTTGGCTCGATCAAATATATTTTATTCTCAAGCTTTCAGATGATGTGTTTCAAATATATTTTATTCTCAAGCTTTCTAAAAGTGAAAAACTGCAGAACTCAGCCCTCAGGACTCCACCCTTCTATCTGATATTGTTGAAGTAAGGAGATTACCAAGTTTTAAGCACGAAGAAGATGAGATTCAATATGCCTTTTATATTTTGACTCGTCATGGATTACGATATGAGTGCTCAAGCAATTCTAAGATACAGGTGTGTCCAAGATTCCAAGTTAGATAATTTGTTTCTTAGTATTTATTATTTATTATATTTCGGTTTCACAGTCTGAACAGATTCTGAATATTTTACATTCTCGTTTGAATAATGATCAACTTCTAAGTATAGTATGTATCCCATCACATATTTCATCATGTTGAATGACATACTTTTCCTCCATTCTTCCTCTTTCAGATAGATGCTTGGTTGTCAGCTTTGCAAACTGACTGCAAATTGGAATCTGATACATCTGTTCCCAATGGTTCGATTGAGATGTAACATAATGTTACACCATGTTTGGCGAGCTTCAGAAATCTAACCCACTCTGTAAATATGGCACTAACGTCATGAAATGTTTTCAGTAATTAAATAAAGACTAGTGATTTCTTGTTACTTTTGGCCCATTCCTGGACTTGATTGAGCCATTAGGTTTCTTGAACCTTGCAATTTTGGTAACCTATCCGCATGTATGTAAATTAGAGTTGGGAACCAAGTCTGAAGCGTAAAAACTGGGTGCTTATACCTGAACAATGACTATTGTTGGCCTTGATTAAATTGAATTATGAACATGCTATTTACTGGTGGATTGCACTTATTTGCATAATGTAGCAAATTGGAAAATAAATAAATTTAATTAAAAAAAAAAACTCTGCAAGAGGTGTGTTGCTTATAATGCTTTGATATCTTTTGTCCATGACTAGCATTATGAGTAGTTAATGCCCCACTTTCATTATCTTCCCGTAGAGATGCTGACATGCAAAAGAATTTATTGCAATTTGATGAGCTCTTGTGCTGCCACAAAAGGCAGGGCAGATAGGAGATCTATATTATGCCAATATTTGGATATTTTTTAAACCTTACTGTTGTAATCTGCAATGTCTTAGCACCTCTGTGCTGCCATTGCCATGGCCACAGGTACAATTTACAAATCACCATCTAACCAGTAACCAAGGGGAAAAGTAGGAGTTAAGGAAGATTCGGGATGGGAACCAATAGTTTTTCAAGACATTTATACACAAGGACCAAGTCATTTGACTCGGAAGTTCACCTGAATAATCGTATGAAATGGTTATTTGATCCTTATACTATTTTAAGTTGGTCGTTATCTCAAATTCTTCCAATTGAAAAGAGTAAAGAACCAAAGTGGTCTCTCAAATTTTTCAAGTATAACAGTTTGGTCCCTGAAAAAAAAAAGGGACGATGCAGTCCCCAAAATTTCAAAACGGGAGACAATTTGGTCCCCCAAATTTCATAATGGGGGACTTTCTGATCCCTTCGTAAGGATCAAATTGTCCCCCGTTTTAAAATTTGCGGATCAAATTGTCCTTTTTTTTTTTTCAGGGACCAAACTGTTCTATTTGAAAAATTTGAAGGATCCATTTGGGTCTTTACAGGTCTGCTATTTTGACACAAAATGCCGGACAACAATACATACATCGTATGAACGTCGTGCAGTGATGCAAGATGTATAGTCATTTATTATCTTGACAGAGTTTTTTTTTTTTTTAATTTAAATTTTTTTAAAAAAAAATTTTTTGATTATGTATGGGCATTCACCACATATTTGAAGGCATTCACTAGATAATTGAACTACGTTCACCAGATAATCTAAGGCATCCACAAGCTAATTTAGTATAGGCATTCACCACATATTCGAAGGCATTCACCAGATAAGTGAACTACGTTCACCAGATAATCTAAGGCATCCAAAACTCGGTTTTAGTATGGGCATTCACCAGATATTCGAAGGCATTCACCATATAATTGAACTACGTTCACCAGATACTCTAAGGCATCCAAAACTTGGTTTTAGTATGAGCATTCACCACATATTTGAAGGCATTCACCAGATAATTGAACCACGTTCACCGAGGATAATCTAAGGCATCCAAAACTTGGTTTTAGTATGGGCATTCACCACATATTTAAAGGCATTCACCGAGATATTTGTCAGAATTCACCGAGGATATTGACACATACTTAATCAAAAAATTTATTTACAAAAAAAAATTAAATTTAAAAAAAAAAAAAAAAAAAAGTCTGATCAAAATGACAGTCATTCTGATCACTGATCTGCGCCACTGTTATTGTGTCCGAAAAACTGTGTCAAAAAATCATTTCCGGGGTCTTTACTCTTGAAAAAATGGTTAAAATATATTACGGAACATGGGTGCAAAAAGTGAAAATAAAAATCTCATGGGAGTGTTGACAATTTTTTTTTTCCTGGGAGATATTTCAGTATTTCTAGCTTGTGTTTCACATCCGAATTTGTTCTTCTCCCTTTTAGGGATGTGGATTCTCTCCCACAGCTGAACAGTCCAACAGTAGTAAAAATACACCTACCACATACGGTTGTGTGTGAGGAACAAAATCCCGCTATAGAGGTATGAGAGAATCCGTGTTCCTCTTTTAGAGAGAAGTATTTAAAAGCAGTTATTTCGTGCAGCACATGATAAAAAATAGAACCTTTGTTGCGTAATTACTAATTATGCATCTAATCATGTGAAGTCCACAATCGCTTACATTGAACTTGATCCCTTCCTTACCTTTCTTCAGTATTGTGGGGTCATTATTATCTAGAAATAAATTATTTTATGTACATAACTGTCCAACATGTTACATGTGAACCGCACAGGCATCTTGTAGGAAATGAATGATTAGCAAAAGGGTCCCCTAAGAACTTTGTTGTTTTTTTGGGCTTTTCCCTAACTACTCCTCACGAATTGGAAAAAGTATTTCCATCAGGAGAAGAGATGCGATTGGTTACTTTTTGTCCAAATCAAGCATTGCACGTAACGTATTGACAAATGGAGAAGTTTCATAAACAGAATCCATAAAGAGAATTGGTCCCTCCCTCACTACCTCTATCTCTTCCCCTCACCCTAAAACCAAAACATTTCATTTATTTTCCACTTCAATGTTGGACATTTGATGAAGTGTTCTGTTGCTTTTTTCTTTTTTAATTATTAGATGTGTTTAAGATTATAAAGATGCTTATTACTACAACTTGGATCATAGTTGAGCTGGCTTAACGGTTAAAATCTATATAAAGAAGCCACTCTCTAGTTTACTAGGAACCATAGAACCCTGGAAGCCTACATTTACCACTTCCAGTTACCCATATTTCACTGTTATTTTTACTATTCTTCACTCACATGGTTCTGTTCATTTTTACTTCATCACTGTTTGTATCATTGTTCACTGCTCATATTTTACTATCTGTTTTTTCACTCAATATTAATTGTTCATTGCATTATTTATTTCCTTCTTACCCTTGATTCATTCTTTATTTAATTCCAAATAATAATAAAATAGTAAGAGATAAAATTAAAAATTGATTGCCTGAAATAACATTCAACTAATAAGGGATGAAATTAATTGAAAATTTTACTTTTCGAAATAATAATATAATTATGATAGTTAATTTGTTAAATAATAATAAACAAATAAAAAAAATTAAAACTTAACAACAAAATTCATAATTTAAAATAATAATACAAGTATAAAGATGAAACTTAACAAAAAATCATTTTATAAAATAATTATAAAACAATAAAAAATAAGAAAATTCAAGGTATGAATAGTAAATAATGGAAAACATAACTGGAGAAGAAAAATCACTTTCCAAAATAATGATAAAATAATAAGAGATAAAATTTAACAAAAAAGTCATTATTTAAAATAAATTAATATAATAAATAAATTTGACTCATAAATAATTTTTTTGACAGAAGACTCATAATTAAATTAAAAAATAAATACTATATATAAATTAAATATAGGCTCTGTTTTGCAAATCTAATAAATTATCTCATAATTTATTTGACTAGCTTATAAGTTTGTTTGACTGGGATAGAATCTTGATAAACAAGTTTATCTCATTAACTTATAACTTTTCTTCATAAGCTATTTTATTTAGCTTATAGCTTATTGACAATTTCTCTCAATTTTATTCTTATTCATTTAATGAATCATCAATTTACCATATACATATATATATTGGTGAACCATCATAATAAGTTCAACCACTAACAAAGATTTCCATGTATCGTGAGTATAAAGATTTTTACACTTACAAGCAATAGAAAATCATGAAATTGATGACTTTTAAGGTGGTTAGGATAAGAATAAAAAATTTGTAATAATGTGTCAATTTCTGATTGGTTGACAGTGTAAAAAAAACTTTACATTGTCAATATATACCAATTAAATCTTTTTACTAAATGTTTCAAATTCAATTATCCAACTTTTCAACTATTAATTATAAGCTTTAAATTAAAAATTAACCTGTCGATGATAAGAAACTAATTTATCAACTATTTTTGTCAAATATACTCGTAAGCAAGGTTTACAAAACCGGACCGGTCATCGAACCGGTGAAGGCAGCGGTTCGAGGTTCAATGGTCCAACCGAGGTTGAACCGTGGTTGAACCGGTTATAATTAAATAATATTATTTTAATTTTTAATATAATATTTATAACAATATTAAACAAAAAAACAACATAACAACTAAAATTATTAAGCACAATTTTTATTATTTTGAAATTAAACTAAATAAATATAAAGATATATGTTAAAATCATCTTCATAGGGAAAACCAACCCAAAATCCTTTTATACTAATTTTTTTCTTTTTTTTTAAGAAAACGCGTTCAGTAGGTTCACTACCGGTTATGACCGGTTTTATCTGTTTTGAACCGGTTTTCCGGTTTTTGCACCGGTTCAATGCATGACCGATTTTTCCTACTGACCGGACCGGTCATGGTCCCGGTTCCCGGTCGTATCGGCCGGTCCGGTCCGGTTTTCAAAACCCTGCTCGTAAGTATGGTATGTTATCTTATTAAATAATAAAAGAGTTTAATTGTTATAAATATTTTTTACACAATCAATCAGTCATAAATTATCACATTATTAAAAATCTTTTATTCTTATCCTAATAACTTTAAAAATCATTCATATCATAACTTATGATTGGTTGATAATATAAAAATCTTCACTGTAACAATATCTATTAAACCCATTATAAAATTGTAAAAGAAAGGAGGAAAGTGCAAAATCCAAAAAGAATAGGCAACGAGACTGAAGGGACCAATCAAATATAAATATGATGATATCATATCATCTCATCAACATCATACATTAACAAGAGACTCAGAGCAGAGGCTAAGAAAGAAGGAGATGATGGCCTCAAAGGTTTGCAGAGCCGCCAAGTCCCTTCTCTCTGCTTTCAAGGGCTCCCGTTTTTACTCTCAACAACGTAACTTATATTACTATCTCAATCTCACTCTCTTTCCGTTCATTCCTTCTCTATATATTATATATTTCTGATGCTGTCATTATGGATCATTTCATCATCTGGGGCTTCTCAAATATGCCCCCTAACCTTCTCTGTTTTTTTTTTTTTTTTGCCTTTTCATTTATATCCAATGATGGGCTATTTTAATATGCTTAATAGTAACATGACTAATATCTTGGTTGTAAAGTTGAATCTTGATGATTCTGCGCTTTGACATGTCACAAATCTGTTAAAGCGTGTCTTGTGGTGCATTAGTTTGCCTTGTGTTATGTTAATGTCTTTCCCTATGGTTTGTTTGACGTTCATCTCTATTTTGGAGGTGGATTTACTGAAATTTCCTGCATTACTACATCACGAGGATCGAAGCGGTTGGATGGGGATGGGATGACTGACATTTCGAGTTTATTTTTTAAATCTGATTTATCAAGCTTAAATTATCAACCGTTTGATTTTCATCCAACTGTTCCAATCTTTGAATGCAATCAATCCAAGGAATTTTGACGGCAGGAAATCTGAGTCCCTTTTTTATATGTTTTTTATTCCTTATTTTTTTCATATTACTATTGCTACAATTATTGTTATAACTATTTGTAATATTTTTTATCTGGGATAATTTTATCATATTATTTAAACGTTTTATGGTGGAGTTACTTTTAGTCTGGTCATGCTAAAATATGAAGATCTATTGTCCCATCTTTATGTATCACATCCTATTCCTAAAATTTCTTGTAATTTTAAAAGATTAAAACATGTGACAACAAGATATTATTTGATGGGATAAGATATGATACACTAAAATAGGACAGCAAATCCTCATCCCAATCTAGGGCATCTCTGTCAAAATAATAATTTTGTAGCAGGGATTTTATTTTAATGTTGGTATCCATCTAATTATCTAACAGAACCTTGATTTGTTTTGGCTTCAAGCTAGAAAATTTACTATGTTTCGTACATGTTTATTGGTGGGCTTTGGCGCTTTGCATGTGTGTTTCTTCTTAAGGATGAGGAGTAACTATTGTAAATGTGTCAATAAAAATTAGTATTTGTTCCCCCGAGATGACTGAGTTCATAAATCTTCATCTTTGCAGAAGGACGTGCCATTGCAGCTGCTGTAGCAGTTTCATTCACCAGCAAAGTGCCTTTATTTGCTTCAAATTATGGTAGGGCCGGTTCTGGAAGCGGATCCAGAACATGGATTTCAGGGGCTCTTGCTCTTCCTGCTGCAGGTTTGGACAAGAATAACTCTTCAAACAATTCCACTTTCTGTTTTCACATTTTTGCTTCTGTTTGAGTTCATGAAGACAAGCAAACACATATTATATTTGCTTTAATTTGCCATCTCTTATCATGCATATCAGTTTGTGAACTTATGTATGGTTAGATGGGAGAGACAACAGAAACTCCCCAGAATCAGCATATCCTTTTACTCATATAGTGAAAATATATTGGAAGTGTCTGTTGCCACTCCTTTGTGTCTATTACCACTCTTATTTTATTAACTTCTTATTTAAATAGCCTATGTTTTATTTTGATCTAATGGTTTAAATTAACTCATTTTAATAAAAAGTTAAGGAATAAGAGTGACAAAGGAGTGACAGTAGACACTCCCCTGATTTGGGTGCAAAGATAATGTTTGTTTGTTGGAAAAGGAAGAGAAGCCTTGTACCTTGCTTAACTTTAGCATTGTTGCTTCCGGGACCTCTTCTACATCAATTCAGTTGTACTGTCCTGGAGCAGTGTCTGGGGATAAAATCAAGGTTTTGGATGTGATAAAGACTTTATCACTTCCCTTAATATCCCCAACATTGTAAACAAATATCAAAACTTCATTCAAGTTTCTAAAGTAATCAATTCATGGTTATTTTTTAACATATTTGTGTTAGTGTTTTTTTTTGTGTGTGTGGACATATTCTTATCTTCACCATGAATTGTGTGACAGTCTAACAGATAAATCGCCTGGAAAAACCATGAAATAAGTAACATTTACCATCTTCTAATTCTGTTTACCATGTATATCAATCTTCCTACAAGGTTGCATTAATAATAATAAACACATTAGTTTGTAGAGTAGTTTAAAGTTTGAGCAAAGTCTAAAACGGTTTGCTTTATGCTATGAGAGTGTTGTTGGGTCCTGAATGCTGCACGATACTACAGTGTGCATCCTTTAACTAGATATTCGACTGCTAATTTTTTTTTATTTTGCTATTTCTTGTAGCTTACATGCTTCAAGATCAAGAGGTGCATGCTGCTGAGGTAAGCATAAATTTCTCTTACTGTATCTGCATGTCTTTTTATACTCCAAACATTGCTTTCTTTCTTGATACCATTCTCATGTGTTTACCTTTTCCTACTCAGTTGGAGCGCACTTTCATTGCCATTAAGCCTGATGGTGTGCAGAGAGGCCTGGTAAAGTGAAACTACATTTCTTATCTTGCACTTCTTTATGGGGTGAGGCTATATATTACCACACTCTACATGCCTATTCACACTCCCTACTCACCAATCGATTTTAGCTTTTATTTTTTAAAAATTATGAGCAACTAACTGAGGAATGTAGCAACCCCTTCTTTATGATTTGTTTGTGAGACAATGTGTATAGAAACAACTTTGCACATCTTTCTTCTGAGGTTTTAGGCTCTGAGATGTTTCTTTTGCAGATTTCAGAGATTATATCCCGCTTTGAGCGGAAAGGGTACAAGCTTGTGGGAATTAAAGTGTTGGTTCCTTCGAAGGAATTTGCCCAGAAGCATTATCATGACCTGAAAGAGAGACCCTTTTTCAATGGGTTGTGTGATTTCCTAAGCTCTGGCCCTGTTGTTGCAATGGTTAGAAATAACTCAACCTCTGGCCTTAGGAATCAAACAAGCTGGATTTCCTAATCTGTATTTTTTTGTTGCCAAAAATTGATGTCATAGGTATGGGAAGGACAAGGAGTTATTTCCTACGGCCGCAAACTAATTGGAGCAACAGATCCACAGAAATCAGAACCTGGAACTATTAGGGGTGATCTGGCTGTTGTTGTTGGAAGGTACTATTTTGCAAAGCTTGTATTATTGTGTGTTTGGTTTTACGTTGGAAATCTCCAAAATTGATTCTCCCCTTGTCAAATACTCAAATGTGATTTTAGTAAAAATGAGGTATTTGGTTACTATCTAGTATAATTGATTTTGCATTTAGAAACGATTTTGACCGGAAGAAAAGTAGCTTTTACGTTGAATTGAAAATTTTACACTATATTTTACATCAAACTTCCTTTCAAAATGCAAACATGCAAACATAAATCACTTCACTCCAAACTCAATGCTAACCAAATCAATTTCATTCAAAATCACTTTTATCAAACGCTTATCCAAACACACGTTTAATTGTCCTCACCTCATTTTCCACATACATGCACTCAGGGAAAATAGGGAATGAAGTTTACTATTCACATGACTTAGTACTGTGAACAGATAAGTAGACACGGACTATAAAATAGTGGGATCTATTAATCTATCAAAATTTATGGTACCCTTTATGGTTTTTGTGTTAATCTCTTTCTTCATTTGATAAAATACATATGAGAGAATATATTCCCAAGAAAACATATAATGTACATGAAGTATTATTATTGTCATTATAAATGCATTGTCCATTATTTGGTCATCACAATCTGATTAGTTGCCCTTGCCTGCAGAAATATCATCCATGGCAGCGATGGTCCAGAGACTGCCAAGGATGAGATCAAGTTGTGGTTTAAGCCAGAGGAGTTGGTTAACTTCACTAGCAATGCTGAGAAGTGGATTTATGGTGTCAACTGAATTCTTTACCTCACCTTCGGTTTTCTATCTGGCATAATAGAGAGTGATTTTTTGGAATAAATTATTTGTATGAGCTGAGAAGTAAATGGCAATATTGAACTCTAGAAGCCACAAATAAGCGGGATTGAGAATAGTACAATGATAGCAGCACCAATATATTTCACTCAATTAAGGATTGCATTATTTCACTGGTAGGGTGAAAACAGTCTGACAATTTATTTTTTTGTTATATGTTACAAACAAGTTAAATAAGGTCAACCTTTTCCAAATTCCAAATAGAAACAAGTATCATATGCGTTTATGGTGAGATAGTCTTGTCATTCAGCTGCTTCTATTGCAAGTCTTATTTTATTAATTTTTTACTAAATGACCTATTTTGTTCGATCAATGATTTAAAATAACCCACTTAATAAAAAATTAATAAAATATGGTAATAATAGATACAAAAGAGTGACAATGTATACTACTATTTATCTTATATAAGAAAACAAAAAATGAAAATTTAAGCTATGGTGCACACTCTTACATATGTTTTTGTTATGAGGAGGGGCAAGACCTTAGTTAAGCTAGAATATTACAAAGGAAAGACATGCTAGCTAGCAAGATCCAGCCATATCAAAGCACACAATCAGATGACATTAGAGATAAGAATCTGCCAACGATAGGTATAGAGCTTTTGCCTCATGAACCCGGAGTTCCCCCCCACTTTAGTTATATGGAAGCTTTGGATTGATGATTACTGGAAAAAGGTTGGATACGAAGGTCTTTGTTACATTTGCACCTCCTATGGCTGCTATGGTCACCTGGCCAAAGCTTGCACCAGTAAACCCAAACCGGTTCAAGGCGAGGCGGAAAACGGTGGTCGGACCTCGGGGCACCATGACAGGGAGGCTACAAAAAGTTCAGAAGGAAACGAAGAGACTTGCATGGGGGGCTGTGCAAGTCCAGGCCTGGATATTGAGGAGGCTACACATGGGGACTGGATTTTCGTCACAATAGGAGAAAGAGACAACAAAAGAAGGGGCAAATACAAAAAGGTGGGGATATTCTTAACATAAGTCAACCTCAAGTCTCTGGTCACTTTAGCTTGAGCCGAGAGCCTAAGGGAAAAGGCAAAAAGGATAACAGTGGCCAAGAACCTAGTACTAAGGATATCCGAAAGGAAACTAACATCAAGAAAGGTAATGTTGACAAGGGAAATAGTATTTTGGGTCAGAGCAGTGCTGGGATCCCCTTTGCCAGCCTTTCACGTAGCGTAGACGCCCATGCATTCCCCATGCAAGGTCCCGATGAGGGCCAGTCAGAGAAGGCGCTAGAAGGGAGTTTTAAGAGAAATAGAGGGAATGGGCCATCTGTCCAAATAGGCCCAGTCCAGAAATTCCCAAAGGCCATAACTGGGACAAGAAACAGTTCCTTCAACCCAGGCAATGTTTTTGTCGAAGAAAACGCCAAGCGGGACAAGGGTGTTGGCAAGGACCAAGAGGAAAGAAACGGATCGCATCTTTTGGCAAGAGGAAACTCTCTAGTTCCAGAAATCTAGAGAGTAGTGGATCAAGTTTGGGGATGGAAATACTAATTTTTTTCACGCACGGACCATCATCTGTTGGGAAATAACACAAAATTTCCCCATGATTCGAGAAATGAGCAAAAATAATACGGAATAATAACACACAATATTTGATAACGGAGTTCGGCCAATGATGCCTACGTCTCCGGACTGCTGCAGACTTTTTACTAGATAAGGAAGTATACAAAGTGTTTACAAACACTCACAAAACTCTCACAATCCACAACCCAATTACACCCAGAAAATACTCTCACAATAATTTACTTTCACTATGAAGCTTTTCTCTCTAACTAGAAATTTTCTATCTGACTAGTTGAACACACTTGGTTGTGTTGGAATGAATTTTTCCATCAGCTGAAGGCTTCTATTTATACAGGTTTGGGTTACTGTGCATGCATTAAATTTTTTCAACAAAACGCAGCAATTGTTGAAGCGACCCAACTTTGACTGCAGCAATTGTTGAAACAGCCTTCTTTGACCAACAATGACTGCAGTAATTGTTGAAGCAGCCTTCTTTGACCAACAATCTCCCACTTGAAGACTGATTTCAATCTGTCTTCACACCTTGATCAATGCAGCAGCCTTCTTTGGTCTGTTATTCTAGCAGGCCAACTAAAGTTGAGCACAACTTCAGTTTGTCGATAGTTACTACCTTTGTTAACATATCTGCTGGATTCTTGGTTCCTTGAATCTTACTAAGAGTTAGCACCTCATCCTCTAGCAGAGATCTGATGAAGTGATAACGAAGACCAATGTGCTTTGTTCGTGAATGGAACACTGAGTTCTTTGCCAGATGTATCGCACTCTGACTGTCACTGAACAAAACACTCCTCTCCTGGAAGAATCCCAGCTCTATCAACAATCCTTGAAGCCATATCAATTCTTTACTGGCTTCTGTCACTGCTACATACTCAGCCTCTGTGGTGGATAACACTACAATCTTTTGTACCTGCGACATCCAACTAACCGTTGTAGTTCCAACAGTGAATATGTAACCTGTGGTACTTCTTCGGTGATCGACTTCACCTGCAAAGTCTGCATCTACATAGCCCTGTACTTTTAATTCACCTTTACCAAAGTACAGACACTTATTTGTCGTGCCTCGTAGATACCTCAAAATCCATTTGACTGCTTCCCAATGAGCTTTACCTGGATTTGACATAAACCTGCTAACAACTCCCACTGCATGGCCAATGTCTGGCCTCGTACAGACCATCGCATACATCAAACTTCCTATGGCTGAAGCATATGGAACTTTAGCCATAAACTCACTTTCTTCCTCTGTCTGAGGGGACTGATCCTTGGATAAACGAAAATGACTGGCCAAGGGTGTGCTGACCGGCTTGGCATCGCCCATATTAAATCTCTGCAAGACACGGTTGATGTACTCCTCCTGAGATAACTGCAAAATTCCTCTTTGCTTATCTATCGTGATTTGCATTCCAAGGATCTTCTTTGCCGGACCCAAGTCCTTCATGTCAAACTCTTTTGACAAACGCATCTTCAAGCTTCTGATCTCGTCCATATTCGAACCTGCTACTAACATATCATCGACATAAAGTAGCAAAATGATATAACTGGACTTATATCTTTTGAAGAAACAACAGTGGTCGGCATTGCACTTCTGGAAACTTTCCTTGTGCATGAAGCTTTCAAACTTCTTATACCACTGTCTTGGAGCTTGTTTCAGGCCATACAAGCTCTTCTTTAATTTGCACACCTTATTCTCCATGCCTCTTTCTGAGAAGCCTTTGGGCTGGTGCATGTATATCTCCTCCTCTAAGTCTCCGTGAAGAAATGCAGTCTTCACGTCTAACTGCTCCAGATAGAGCTCTTCACTGGCAACAATACTCAATACGGACCTGATAGTATTGAGTTTCACAACTGGAGCAAAGATTTCAGTGTAGTCAACTCCTTCCTTTTGCTGAAATCCTTTGACTACTAATCGGGCTTTGTATCTTTTGGAGCCATCATGCTCCTCCTTCACTCGATACACCCACTTGTTGTGAAGTGCCTTCTTTCCCATAGGTAACTCCGCTAGTTCCCATGTTTGATTGGAGATCAAAGACTTCATCTCGTCTTTCATGGCAAGCTCCCACTTGCTGGCATCTGCGGTCTGACATGCTTCTGCATAGTCTTCAGGCTCCCCTCCATCAGTCAACAACATGTAGTCCATGTATCTCCTGTTAGGCACGTGAGGTCGGGAAGACCTTCTCACTACAGGAGTTGGGGTAGGAAGCTCTGGTGTGTCAGACTGCTGCTCACTGCTTTGTTCAGTTGATTCCTCTGACTGAGGACCCTCAACTATAGGACTTTCTGGGACATCGTCCACCTCTGCAAACACTGGCCCACTCTGTTCTGGGTTGCTGGAGTCCGTGTTATGCCTGTCCTTGTACATCACTCTTTCATTGAAGATCACATCTCTACTGCGGATCATCTTTTTGTTTTCATCATCCCATAGGCGGTAGCCAAACTCATCTTCACCATAACCGATGAAAGTGCACTTCTTTGATTTGGGATCAAGCTTATTCCTGCCTTGATCACTGATGTGCACATATGCTACACAACCAAAAACTCTAAGATGTGAGAGTTTTACCTCTTTTCTGCTCCATACCTCTTCTGGTATTTTGTGCTCCAATGGTACCGATGGACCTCGGTTAATCAAGTAAGCTCTTGTGTTGATTTATTTTCGCCCGTAAACGCGCTTGGGTAAGCTTGACCGCACACGCAAGCTTCTCGGCTCTTTCGATCAACGTTCGATTCATACGCTCGCCTACACCATTGTGTTGAGGCGTGCAGCCGGTCCTCTCCATTCTCGATCCCGTGCTCATAGCAAAACTTCTTGAATCGGTGTCTTCATATTCACCACCATTGTCGGTTCTGAGCTTTTTGATCTTCAATCCTGTCTCATTTTCTACCATGGCTTTCCATGTCTTGAAAGCATCAAATACTTCGGACTTATGTTTCAGAAAGTATACCCATACCTTCCTAGAGTGATCATCAATAAAAGTCACAAAGTATTGTTTCCCACTGATGGACGAGACGGTAGTTGGGCCCCAAACATCAGAGTGAACAAGCTGGAGCCTCTCCTTCTTTGGTGTTCTTCCATTTGTCTGAAAGCTCACTCGTTTCTGCTTTCCAAGAATACAGTCTTCACACATGTCAATTTCTATTGACCGAAGACCTGGAAGTTTGCCCTTTGAGTGCATGACCTTCATCCCTTTCTCACTCATATGGCCTAGCCTCTGGTGCCATAGATTGGGATTTTCATTTGCTGCAACTGCAATCAAATGACATGCTTCTGCAGTCTTGTAAAGAGTACCACTCTTCTTACCGCGGGCAATTATCATTGCACCCTTTGAAATCTTCCATTGATCACCGTGGAAGATTGTTGTGTAGCCATCACCGGCCAACTGGCCTACCGAGATTAAGTTCTTCGTCAGGTCGGGAATATGTCTGACATTTTTCAATTCCCATACAGACCCGTTTAACTTAATCTTCACTACACCTTTACCCACAATCTCACAAGATTGCTCATTACCAAGGTAAACTTTACCAAGGTTTCCGAGGACATAATTCTCAAAGAATTCTTTCTGCGAAGTGGCGTGAAAGGATGCTCCAGTCTAACACCCAAGACTCCTCCTTGCTCTCCAAAGAGCATATTAATGCATCATCGCTTCTCGAGGTGGAAGCAACATTTACTTCCGTCTTTGCCTCCCGATTCTTTGGTGTACTCTTGCACCGATTTCTATAGTGCCGGACTTTCCACAGTTCCAACATTCAATAGCTTTCGATCTATTGGAACTACGATGATTTCTCGGATTTGGACCGCTTTGTCCTTGGATTTACCGCGTCCATTTCCTCTGGTTGAATTTCTTCCTCTTGACTCTGTATGCAACACCGAAGAGGTTGATGATTCACCCGACTCTCTCCGTCGGATCTCTTCACCGAGAACCCGGATCACGAACATCATCAAATTTCAACTTGTTGCTTCCGTTGAGCTACTCAAGTTTGTGATCTGTAGCATTCCAACTCTCTGGAAGGGAAGACAAAAGTATTAATGCTCGTACCTCATCGTCAAATTCGATTCCAACCGAACTCAAGCGGGTTGTGACTAAGCCTGAGTTCATTGAGATGTTGCGCTACCGATCCGTCTTCCGTCATCCTCAAATTAAACAACCGCCTCATCAAATGAACTTTGTTTGAGGCCGACGACTTTTCATACATATTGGACAGAGCCGCCATAAGACCCGCCGTGGTCTTTTATTTTGCAATGTTGAAAGCAACATTACGGGATAACGACAATCGGATAACTCCGAGGGCCTGTCTGTCGAGTAGAGCCCAATCTGCATCCTTCATATCATCTGGTTTCGTTGTGAGAGGTTGATACAGCTTTTTCTGATACAGATAATCTTCGATCTGCATCTTCCAAAAGCCAAAGTCCGTACCATCGAACTTTTCAATTTTCACTTTTCCTTCATCTGCCGCCATAGCTCCCACTTAAATCTGACTTCCTCTGGATCGTTTCTGACAATTTCTGTGAACCACCGTGTAAAACACCGCTGTGGATAAATTGGTACCGCCGACCAAAATTTTCACTATTCGCGAAATCACTATTCACGAATCACTATTCGCAACAGTAACTTCACAAAATTAGCAGAAATAACCAACCAGCTCTGATACCAGTTGTTGGGAAATAACACAAAATTTCCCCATGATCAGATTCGAGAAATGAGCAAAAATAATGCGGAATAATAACACACAATATTTGATAACGGAGTTCGGCCAATGATGCCTACGTCTCCGGGCTGCTGCAGACTTTTTACTAGATAAGGAAGTATACAAAGTGTTTACAAACACTCACAAAACTCTCACAACCCACAACCCAATTACACCCAGAAAATACTCTCACAGTAATTTACTCTCACTATGAAGCTTTTCTCTCTAACTAGAAATTTTCTATCTGACTAGTTGAACACACTTGGTTGTGTTGGAATGAATTTTTCCATCAGCTGAAGGCTTCTATTTATACAGGTTTGGGTTACTGTGCATGCATTAAATTTTTTCAACAAAACGCAGCAATTGTTGAAGCAGCCCCCAACTTTGACTGCAGCAATTGTTGAAACAGCCTTCTTTGACCAACAATGACTGCAGTAATTGTTGAAGCAGCCTTCTTTGACCAACATCATCAACTGGAAAAGAAACAGAGTTAAGGGGCTGTTCTTGAGAGATGGCTCGTGGAGCACTGATCCCGCAACTCTTCAGACCGAGGCGAGTGAGTACTTTCACAGTCTGTTTGCCTGCACGAAGACTGCCCGCCCTGACAGTTTAATTTTTGATGAGGTTAAGAGGCTGGACAACAATTGTACTGAAGCTCTAACCAAAGAAGTTTCTAAACAAGAAGTCTAGGATGCCCTGAAATTCATGAAGGCCTTCAAAGCTCCAGGCCCCGATGGTTTCCAGCCTTATTTTTTCAAGCACTTTTGGCATGTTGTGGGAGATAAGGTCCATGAGGTTGTCAAGGAAGCATTTAGAGTTGGGAAATTTGATAGCTCCCTTACTGAAACACTCATTGTTCTCATTCCAAAGGAGGAGAATCCTACTAAAGTCACTCGATTTCACTTGATTAGCCTGTGCAACGTTATCTACAAGCTTATAACCAAGGTGTTGGTGAATAGTCTGATTTCATCAATCCTTGCGCAGAGCAGCTTCATCCTGGGGATAGGCGCGCATGATAACATCCTTGTTGCCCAGGAGATTATGCATGTCATCAACAAGTCTAAAAGCAAGAAAGGCTCCTTGGCATTCAAGGTTGACCTTGATAAAGTGTATGACCGAGTTGATTGGAGGTTCCTCAGGAAGACACTTGAGGATTTCGGGTTCCCTAAAAAAATTGTCAATCTCATTATGTTTTGTGTGAGCTCTTCTTCCCTATCTCTTTTGTGGAATGGTTCCAGATTGCCCAATTTCCTCCCTAAGAGAGGCCTTAGGCAATGGGACCCTATCTCCCTTTCCCTATTTGTGCTTTGTATAGAGAAACTCTCCCTTTCGATCAACAAGAAGGTTAATAGGGGCGAGTGGAAAGCTATCCGGTGTGGTAGGGAGGGGCTCGCGGTTTCTCATCTCCTTTTTGCAAACGACTTGCTGCTCTTTACGTCTGGTAGTATATCTCAAATGAGAGTGGTTAACATCACCATAAATGATTTTTTCAGGGGTTCTGGGCTCAAAGTGAATTATGCCAAATCTAAATTCATTTGTTCGAATGGTATTCCTAGAACCAGGAGAAACAGACTTTCGAATATTTCAAACATCCAGATGTCTAACTCCTTGGAGAAGTACCTTGGGCTTCCTTTGCTTCAAGGGAGAACCCGTAAGCAAGACTTCAACTTCATTGTGGATAAGCTTGCCATCAAGCTGGCCTCGTGGAAACAGAAGCTCCTCAACAAAGCAGGGCGAATAAATCTGGCTAGGTCTGTCCTTTCTTCTTTCCCGACCTATGGTATGTAATCAACGTGGATTCCTCAATCTGTATGCTCTCACATTGATTATTCCATTAGAAGTTTTATTTGGAAAAGGGTTGAAGGGAAGGGTATCCATCTTGTCAAATGGGACACCATAACTCTTCCTAGAAAGATGGGAGGTTTGGGTATTCGGAGAGCCAGAGAGGCAAATATTGCTCTGCTTGGCAAGCTTGTTTGGGACCTTTTACACCCCTCGGACAAACTCTGGACTCAGATTTTTAGAAGTAAATATATGGGGGAGCAAGGTAATCTATTACAGTTGAGCAATGCTGCTATTTCTTCTTACTGTTGGAGATCTATAGTCAAATCGGCTCATGCTATTAAAGATGGTTTTAGCTGGTGCATTGGGGATGGATCGAAGGTCTCCTTTTATTATGATAGTTGGTTGAAAGATGGCCCCATTTATGACTTGGTAGCTGATATTTGGAAGCCAACAAAATATTGAAAGTAAGTAATCTCATTGAAAATGGCTCCATGAAACTTGAGCTTCTGGAGAATAGTTTTCCCTTGTAGAATAAGGATAAGATTCAGAGCTAACCTCATACAATCTTCAACAGTGTTCAAGATGAAGTGATATGGGGGGAGGAAACCAATGGTATGTTCTCTGCTTCCTCTTGTTACAATTGGATCACTACCAAGGAGCGGTCGGCTAGTTTGGAGGCGACTTGGATTTGGGTTTGGAAGTTAAAGATTCCGAAGAAACTCAAGGTGCTAATTTGGTTGTTAAGGCATGATTCGGTTCCGGTTAATTCCTTCAAGCACTATCAACATCTTGCCTACTCTAATGTTTGGACTAGATGCGGTGGGGTTTTGGAGGAAACGAGCCTTCACGGTTTTCGGGACTGCAACCTTAGCAAGCAGGTTTGGGCTTCTTTCGGTTTTGGCAGAGATAGTAAGGATTTCTGGAACCAGGACTTGGAGCGTTGACTGCAACAGAACCTGACCGCTCATTCTCCGAATTCCGCTACTATTTCCCCTTTTACTTGCATTCTCTGGTGGTTGTGGCTTGCTCGAAATGAGGAAGTGTTGGGGTCAAAATAAACTTTCTTTTTATTGTCTGAGCATTAGAATCCAGTTTTTGGCTTCCACTTGTAACGTTGTGTTTCTGAACATTGATCGGGATGTGACTAGAGAAGTCCGCTGGGTTTTTTGGTCTCCCCCCGAGATGGGAATGATCAAAGTTAATGTAGATAGGAGTAGTCTTGGGAATCCTGGTAAAGCGGGTTTTGGTGGTGTTGTTCGGAAACATGATGGGAATTGGATGGCTGGATTTTTTTGGTTTTATTGGGTTTGGTACTAATCTCCTTGTTGAGCTGCATGCCATTAGACAGGGCCTGATCTGGTGCTGGGATCAGGGGTGGAGAAAGGTGTGTTGTGAATTGGATTCTTTGGAAGTTGTTACTCTGGTTAATGCAGCTGCTCTTCAATGCCATCTCTCTATGCTGGGATCATTTTTTATATTAGATCCATATAGGGGCGGGATTGGACAGCATCTGATATGCATGTTTTGCGTGAGGCCAACCAAGTGACTGATCTCCTCGCCAAAGCAGGTTCTAGGAGTCAGCAAAGCTGGATGGTGGTGGAGAGCCCTCCCCATTAGATTTCTAATTTGTTGCAGGCTGATACCTTCTTGTAGCTTTCCCTAGGTTCTAGCTTTTTCTTCTTTGCCTTTTTCACAAAAAAAAGCACACACACACACACAATCGCAGTATAGAAGGGTCGTGACTTCAATGCACCCCGCAGAATCGGGTGTAACTTATTCCTCCATGTGGTGATTGCATAATGACCGTTTGGATCTTCGTAACATGGAATCTCTTAGAACTTGTTACCTGTTAAGCATATCACGTTAGTGATTTTGTTATTTACAACTTATCTTCCATTTTTATTTAAGTGACCTATTATTAAAAATGATATTTTTCAATAAATGTTGATTATCTGTTTTAAAAAAATTATTCCTGCACTAAATTTTTTAATTATAACTTAAATTTTATTTTTTAACCTTTTGCTTGTTTTTCTTTTCTTTTGTTTTCTTTAAGCTTTAAATCTTTTTTAATCAGAATACCCCAATCCTAAAAATAATTTATAACATATTTTTTTGGTAAGTAATTTTTAACATATTTTTATTCTTTTAAAAAAATAAAAAATATATTTTAAAGTAAGTTGCCAATAAAAATAATTTAGGGATTTATTTTTAATTATCGAAGTGACCTAAAAACTTAGTATCACAGGTTAAAATGTGGGATGTAACTTACATCCAACTCATGTTTGGTGCACAGTAGAATCCACCGCATAGAAGTGGGATAAAAAATAAGAGGATAAAAAATGAAATAAATTAATTTTAATTAAACAATGAAAATTATACAAACATAAAATAACATATATAAATATACCAAAAGCCCTTCATCTAACGAGGGTATAATTTTTTTTTATAATTTATCTCATATTGAATTAAAAATTCATCTTTTTTTTTTTACCATTTTCTTTCTGCCCACATTATTTCTTTCTATTTCCCTCTTTCCATCTTTCCAGGTTTTCCTCAAACCAAACAAAACTTAGTCCTCTCCATTCATCACTATCTTTTCGACTAATTTTTTTTCCTAGATTCACATAAAACAACTTGGTTAAATTTGATCCGAAAACCAACAAATTTCTTCAAAAACTGATAGTCCGTTTGTTTTATTTTTTAGCTTGCTGTTATCATTTTGTTTTCATTAATCATTACAAAAATATCATTTTATTTTTATTATGTTTTCTATTTTAAGTTGTACAAAAAATAGTAAAAACAAAAATATCAACTTTTTTTTTATTAAAAAAAATATTCATTCATTCAAATTGGTAAAATACATCGAAAACAACACAAATTCAACGTCGCTAAAAACCGAAATGGATGAATCTGCAAACAAACTCACAAGACCAGGGTTAATAAAGATAACACAGGTAAATTGCCTACAAATATGACAAAATCAAAGTCACCTGACGCTCAAGTCTTGATTGAATCTGTAATGGATTGAAATTGATCTGCTAATCTGAACCAAACGAACACCGCAACAAGACGGGAAACCAAACGACGCCGCAACAAGATGACGCCACATGCAGACGACAAAAACACGAAAAAACACGAAATAAAAACCAGATCAATGTGGAAAAACCACTTATTTAGATGAATGGAGAGAAAAAATGATATAGATGAGTAATTTCATGCCAAAAAATGGCCTAAAACCACCTTTTTCGATGGATGAGAAAGAAGGAAAAGAGAAATAAAAGAGAAGGTTGCCGGAGAGAGGCAGCTTTAGTTTTTTTCTACAAAAATATCATCTTAATTAATATTGAAACTTTATTAGTTTATTTATACTTTATAAATGAGAAAAAAGTAAAACGAAAGAAAAAGAAAATAGCGTAGAGATTCGGCGAACTTAGCACCGCCCTGTATTATATAAGAGAACGTATTTCTAACCTAACCCTTGTCGATTTCCTTATTTCTCCATTTACCCCTTTTTCGGTCGTCCCCTTTCATTCTTCGCAAAACCCTACCCTCCATAGCCATAGCACGTATTCTTCATCATACACATATTTCAACCTTCTCCCAACTCCAATACTAAGTACTAACGGTAACCTTTCTCTCTCTCTCTCTGTATGCTTTTGCTTATTTGTGTCTATGTGCTGTTTTTAAACCCTAGGGGTTTACTTCCTTGTGATTCTTCAAGTTTTAACTAAACCTCCTTTCATGTTTCAATTCCTAACACTAAAACCGGATATAACTTCGTTTTTCCTTTTTCGTATATAGATTTTTTATTAACCTTTCATAGGATCCAAATTATCGTGTTTTTCCTTCGTAATTACCCTTGATTTCGTATTTGTTTCTTGCTAGTTGTTCATTTTCAGTTTCTGGGTATTATTATGTGTAAGATTAATACTAGTTATTTTAACTTGTATATGTATTATCAGATGGTTGCGAAACCACTCACAACAGAGGCCATTGCTCTTACAGAGAAGAAGATGGACATGAAATTAGGTCTGCTTATATGATCCATTACAACCTTTTCTGTAATCCTTTTTTCTTCCTCTATTGTCTCATATTTTTAATTTAATTTCCTTTTAATATCCATATTCACAGATGATATAATCAAAATGTCTAAAAATACGAACGCAACGGAGCAAAGAAGGGTTCCGGTGAGAATTTGTTTTCTAAAATTATTTGCTTCTTCTTGTCACGTGTTGTTGCATTATAGTATTTATGGTACTTATCATTCCACTTGATTCTTGTGCCTATACAGAACAAAAGCCAAAAGCTTTCAAACACTCTTAGGCAAGATAAATCTTCAAAGGTGCAGCGCTATATGGATTCAAGATCTTCTATTAGACAAGTACGCGGCTTTATGAAGCATATTCATTTTAAGTTTCCAACTCTTGTTTTTTGTACTTATTCCTAACATTATCATGTTTAAATATTGTTATCAGGGAGTTCTGGCGAAAAGAAGGTCAAATTTCCGGGGAAACCAATTTCCCGTTGCAACTCAGGTTGCACAAAGGGCTGGTGTTACTCCTCTGCGCTATAGAGTTCCTAATCATAATAAAGGGGCTAGCTGGAACAAAGCAAGGTATTATGTTTTTTTTAATTGCTATAAGCACCCATGTTAAGCATTAGAATTTGGGAGGGATTTGGGGACTGAACATTTTAACTTTGAATAATGGGGTCATGAGTGGTGGCTAACAATATTTATGTAAATTGATTTGTGCATCATTGCAGGTAACACAGTGTCCCACCTGTTGTATTGATGACTTCATAAATGTGTCTTCTATATATAAGATTTCTTCTCTGCAAAAGGAGCCAGTTTCACATTATGAATGAGAGCCAGCAACATGTTTATGGAATTCTGAATTGAATTCTTGCATTATAATATCATAATAACTATATTGTGCAAACTCCTTCATGGTTTGAATGGGTTGATGTCTAATGTCACTGTGGGTGTTCATGCTAGATAATTGGAGTCATGTTGTTTGAGGTGGCTGGTAATGTGAATGGATTACAAGTTAGATGGAACCTGGTTTCCCGTAAGCATGTTGCTAGAAATGATAGATTGTTCTTTCTGAAGTATCTCAAATTTAGTTGTGAAGGGGGGTATCATTAAATATGCACAGAAGTCAGGACAACATTGTTATATTAATTTAATGGTTGATTTCTGTGGAGAAACAGCGCTCATTAGATCAGTTTGTTTAGAAGCAAGTTTACTGGTTGTGACAGTAACTGAGTATTTTTTTCTTGCAAGGTTTGGTTCGATTTGGAGGGATAAGCTCATCTTATATTTCCACAACATTGTTATATTAATTTAATGGTTGATTTCTGTGGAGAAACAGCTCTCATTAGATCAGTTTGTTTAGAAGCAAGTTTACTGGTTGTGACAGTAACTGAGTATTTTTTCTTGCAAGGTTTGGTTCGATTTGGAGGGATAAGCTCATCTTATCATTCCACATATGATATATGGTCACTTTCTTTTAGACTTGTTTCCTCATTACAAGTTGCAGGGACTTGCTGGGTTATCTATTTCCATTAACCTTCCCCTCTTTGACATGATATTGACTCGACAACCTTATGGCTTCAACTAATTGAGTAAATGCTGCATGGCGAATGTGGTTGCCATGCAGTATTGGATCATGCACTTGCAACTTGCCACTTAAATACTTCATGCTGACCGATTCATACTTGTCAATGATAATTGAAGTGATATCTGTTCATTATGTGGAAAAAGAAAATATTTTCTATGCCCAAGAATCTGTAGTCACTTTGTTGTGGATTTCTCTGCAAAGGAAATTTTTTGTGATTGGCAATCAAGTAAATCGTGTGGAGTATTTCTTGGTCTGGTAAAGTGGGATGATGGTTGCTCCTTAAACATTTGTTTCAATTCAAGCTCCTTCATAACTAAACAGAGGTGCATATGGTTTATTACCGGATAGTTTTGTTGCCACATTACAGCAATGTATGATTGTTGTGGTAAAGGAGTTAGCTTTGAAGCCTTAAGGTCTTCTCAATTGGTCTAATTACTTGACAGCCTCCACAGTAGTACACAGATCTGGTCTATACTAACTTACTAAGCAGCATGCAAGTTGTTGGGAAATGCTAGCATAAACTCCAGAGCATGTTGCAACTGGGAGGTTTCTGTGGAAATTTTGGAAGTTGTTTACCAAGTTGATCTTCAAATATGTAACCCGTGTCCTTAAATTGTTTCTTCGTTCTTTTAGTTGGATATAGATTGAATCTGATGGTAAGAAGATAAACTTTTTTTGTATGCGAAGGGTTAATAAGTAGTGTTTCTATTACAAATAATACTTTGTGCTGAGAATGTTGGGTGCTACTTACTGCTCTTGATGAATCTCTGGAATGTATTGTGCTTCTTCTCTTCAATAATCTATTCTTTTTCTTCCTGGGTGCAGGTTTCACGTCTCTGTGAGTCAGAGAAGTGCTGCCAGAGGAGGTTTTTCTGTTAAGGTGTGTCAATTTGCTTTTCGGGTTGATTGTCTGTTTTCTAGCCCTATGTATGTGTTTATGTCGCAGTCATTATTAACAATATCGACATTCTAAAGGAAATAAAGCCTCCAGTGAATATAACTTACGACAGTAGGTTGCTTTTAGCTAGCTATGCTTAGCCATTCTGAATGGAATTGGGTTTTTACATGTGTAACCATGATACTCTTTTGTTGGGGTGGGGATGAAGGTTACAGAAGTTTGAAAACGTGAGGGATGAAGGTTACAGAAGTTTGAAAACGTGAGGGTTGAAGTGCCTGCTTTTTATCTGTCCACACTGTCATTTAACATTCATATTCTTAAGATTAGGATGTCTTCACATTTAATGGTTAACTAAGCTCATTCAGAGGAAGTGAGCTTCATTGACATGCAAAGCTGAAAATTTTCCGTGAATTTGTATTTTGTATGCAGCAGTCATTCCCTTTGCGTCAGCAGCAGCAGGAGAATGTGAATATAATGCCTAAGCAAAAGCCCCAGACACTAGATTCACTGTTTGCAAACATGAAGGAGCAAAGAATGAGAGTTTTGTCAAGGCAGAATAATGCTGTGCAGCACAACGGAGGTGGGAGCCGGAGGCTACCATGGGGAAGAGGTCGATTTGGCAACTGACAAGCTAAGCTGGCTGTAATGACAAAATATTTCATGGTGTCACTTTCAGAGTAGTAGTATGCTTGGTGTGCTGCATCCTTCCCAACTACTCCGTTGATGCAAATTGAAATTTCAAAGTGTGCTAGCTTGCTGGCTAGATATATTTTTTTTTCAATCTTTGCCCTTTTGAACGCAGTTTACTTTTTGTTCATTTTGCTTTTTTTTACTTCCATGGCATATGTTCGACTGCGATTCATGTTTTTGCGGTCTAGCAAATGCGGCTACATGAAATTGAAAGTTGTTAACATTACTTGAACGCCCTTGGGACTTGCATGTGGTGATCTTTACTTGATGCATTTCGTCTGTTGTATGAAATTATGATTTCATTGTGGTAAACGACTCCCAGAATGCCTTGTTGATAGGAGAGATTTCCCAGTTTTAAGAGAGCCCTGGCTGCTTTTATGGTGCACCCTTAAAATGGGATGCACCAGTGGTCTTCCTAACATCAACCATTGATTTGAATGACTTACAAGTGAATGGTTGATCTTCATTAATATACCTTGGTAAACAGGTTCTTTTGTATAAGTTAGTATATCACAACCACCAAATCACCATCAATGTTCCTTACATATTAACTTGCCAACACCATTCTTTCTGGGCATGGATCACTAGATCTCTAACCCACAACCAATCGAATCACCATCAACCCACAACATTCTATACAATTAATGTACGATAAATGTTTAAATTATTTGAGTTAATGTTAAAAAAGTGTTTTTATTTATTAATACTAAAGAAGTTTCATATCATTATCATATTAAGGATGGGCTAAACTTGTATAATTGTACAAAGTTTGCACCTAAAAATAACAATGGCTAATGCTATAGTTAATAAATATTGAAATTGAAAATAGAGATTAAAATTGAATATGGAAATTAAAAACTTAATTTAAAAAATGTGAGAGGAAAATCGAAAGTAGTAAGTAGTAACTAACTAGCTACCAAAAACAAATGGTTCCCGGAGAAAAAGTTGTGTAATGATCTGAAATTGTTGACCAAAACCGTTTCCCACGTAAAACTCAGAACACAACGTAAGACAAGACAACCTGTTCAATTCATCCCAAACACTTGAGTATCTCATCATCTCTGTGTCTGATTTCAGGGTTTGAGAGAGATATTTGGCGTGGAGAGAAAGAGAAAGAGAAGAGATGTCATCATCATCTATGGCTCAAGAGAGACTCATCGTTGAGATTGAGAAAGGCAAGGAAGCCACAGAAGGGAGGCCATCAATGGGTCCCGCCTATCGCAGCATTTTTGCTGAGGATGGATTAACTCCTCCTGTCCAAGGTCTTGATTCCTGCTGGGATATTTTCAGGTCTTTTCTTCTTTTTTCTTCTTTTCTATCTTTTCAATTTCATACCTGCATGCAATGCAAATTGCACTAGGTACTGGATCACAACATGTTTCCCTGCATGGAATGCGTTTTAATTATAATCACAATGGAATGTCCATTAGATTCCTATATAATTATATATGCTTGCTATGTTATAATTCAGATTTTTTTTTTAAAAAAAAAGTATAGAATGAAAAAATCATTTATGATGTACACATACATTTGCCGTGAAATGGGATTGTTTATTATGTGAAATGGATTGGTCACTTGAGAATGATTTTTTTCTTTTTTTATTATATTCAATAGCACTAGGGAGGGACTTATATATATATATATATATTGTGAGAGATTAGTCATTTTGGTTCTAGGAAAAACCCATATGGCATGTTTTTTTTTTTTTATAGGCAAATGTAAATGTTACTATGTTAGTTGTTATGTTAATTTTTCTCGTTTGTCAAGGTTTGAACCTTGGACTTCCACCTCTTTCATCTCCTTATACCCTTTAGCTCAAACCACTTGAGCCCCCCATGTAACTTGGATATTATATACAAGATAGTGCAAGCGATTGTAATCATTTTTTTAAAGACTAAAAATGTATTCATTCATTCAAATTGGTAAAATACATCGAAAACAACACAAATCCAACATCACTAAAAACCGAAAAGGATGAATCTGCGAACAAACTCACAGCCACCCAGGTTAATGGCATAACACGGCAAAATCAAAATGCCTACAAAAGTGACAAAATCAAAATCACCGAAATACCCATGTCTCCGGATCTGTAACATTGACGCCCAATTCTTGATCAAATCTGTGATGGATCGAAGCAGATCTGCCAATCTGAACCAAACGAACATTGTACCAAGACGGGAAACCAAACAACGCCTCACCAAGACGAGACGAACAACAATACCGCCGCACACAGACGACGAAAAAATACAAAAAAAAAAAACCAGACCTATGTGGAAATACCACTTATTTAGATAAAATGAGAGTAAAAACGAAGTAAAGGGGTGATTCCAGGTCAAAAATACCCAAAACCACCCCTCTATTGGTGACACGTGGCTGTGTGTAGAGAGAAGGGAGAGAGTTTGAAGTTAGAGGGAGAATAGGGTTTTTCCACAATAATATATTTTCAAGTGATTGTAATCATAATAAAATGTTATCATTATTTAAACAGTGAGGTATTGCCATCTATATTGACATAAAAATTCAAAAATAAAAACGTAAAATTGTGTGCATGCTTCCTTGCTTCTGACTGATCTTGTGCTAATACAGAATTGCAGTTGAGAAATATCCAACAAATACAATGCTTGGTATCAGGGAAAATGACAATGGGAATGTAAATTCTCTCTTTCACTCTTTTTGTCATGCTGCAAATATTTTCCTGCTTTTGTCTCACCACTTTTAACTCTTTGTAGCCTGGCAAGTACAAGTGGCAAACTTACAAAGAAGTATATGACTCGGTCCTCAAAGTTGGAAATTCAATCCGCAGTTGTGGTTATGGGGAAGTAAGTCACCCTATGCCTATATTACCGGAACATGAAACTATGTTTGCTTTCAGTTGTTATAATATTTTGCTCCAATTCTTGGAGTCTTAAAATGCATAATGAAACACTTTTATATTTTATTTATTTCAGAGAATTTTCATTTCTTGCAGTTTTTGTATTTAATTTAAGCTTAATTTATATATTGTTGATTTTCAGGGAGTAAAATGTGGTATTTATGGTGCCAACTGCCCAGAGTGGATTATAACCATGGAGGTACAATTTATTTTGAATTTCTTTCTTTCGTCGTTGTCTTCTTTCCATTTGATCTTTCTTTCTACTCTCTTACTAGGCGGTTTCTGCTGTATTTTTATGTTAATCTTGCCTGTTGTGTTTATATGTTAATATGGTTGTTCTAATCTGTTTATGATCCTTCTTAAACATGAAGGAGAACAAGGCATTTTTATTTTTTAGATTGAAACCTTGTTTTATTTATTGAATATCTGCTTTTTACAGAAAGTTAGATTTCTATTATTTGGTGCTCTAAGATTATGTGGTGGACATCCTTAGTCACCTAGTGATGGCCATTTTTTTATGTTGCTAAACTAGGTTATATGCTTTGAATATTTTCTGACTTATTGCAACATAATTGCAGGCCTGCAATGCTCATGGACTTTATTGTGTTCCTTTATATGATACCTTAGGTATGTTCTCACCCTCTGTACCATGTTTCTACACCATGGTGATGGTTTGACTCAACCACAAGTGAAATTTGTTTTCCAATTAGCACACAACATTCGCTGCTGTCAAGGACCAGTCATCTCAAAAACTTAAACCAGTTGGTACACTGAAATTGGTTCTTAGGGGTTACCTTAGCACTTAACAAAGAATATGTGTCATCCTAATATTTTGATATTTATTTTTCAAATTATAACTATCATTGATTTTGACACCCATATATATGACTTAGGTGCTGGGGCTGTGGAATTTATTATATGCCATTCAGAGGTCTCAGTTGTATTTGCAGAAGAAAAGAAAATACCTGAGGTTTGTCTATTGAAATTATCTGTTATAGTAGTGTATTGTTTGGAAGGATTAAAAAGTGTGCAGTACAATTTTATGTAAACAGTCACTCTTATCCATATATTTGTTTTTGAAACTTTTCAGTTATTGAAGACACTTCCAAATGCAACAAAGTATCTAAAGAGTAAGTTTGATTGATTGTTTCCATTCGTTTCCTGAAATGTGTATGTATTGGAAAGAAGCAATTACCTTCATTTCTTTTGTGCAGCACTTGTGAGCTTTGGAAAGGTTACTCCCGAACAAAAGCAAGAAGTTGAAAAGTTTGGGGTGGCAATGTATTCATGGGATGATTTTTTACAACTGGTGGGTTATTCATTTGATACATTACTACTGCTTATCAAAAAAAAAAAAGAAAAAAAAAGAAAGAAAGATATATTACTACTCTTCCTAGTACTAGCTGTAAAATCAACAATGATTCTCACATCAATTTTTTTACATCCTTTTTTACATTTACTCTATAATTATTGATCAAATCACTTTTACCTTGAAAACCACACTGAATGGATTATCAATTCATAGTTAGGATTTAAGTATAAAAAGTGATGTGATACAAAAGTAGTGAGATAAATATTTTCCTACATCACTCTACAGTAGTTAACGGGTTCATAGTTAATCATGTGTATAAGTCAATTAATGAAATAGGAACAAATTACTGATCTATTAGGCTTACTTTACTATTGTATCAACTAACCAGTATATATGATCAAACTACAAATTAGTAACTGGTGTAAAAAAATAGTTTGAAAAATTTAGAACTCCACAAAAATGGAAACTTCAGTTCAAAATATATGTAGATACACTTAAATTGGAGTTTATTTTTCTAACACTCAGCTCGGAAATGACCATAGGAAAGCAATATGTTCTTCTATTGTTGTATAGGTACAATTTCGTGGTTGCGTTCCTAATTCGAGTTTTTGATGTCACCAGCAGGGCCATAATCAAAGTTTTGATATTCCTGTGAAAAAGAGAAGTGATATCTGTACAATAATGTATACGAGTGGAACTACTGGTGACCCCAAGGGAGTGATGATATCCAATGAGAGCATTATTACACTCTTGGCTGCGATGAAGGATGTGCTAGAGGGTTGCAATGAAAAGGTAAGCAATTTTCTTGAGCGGTGCTAATTGAACACAGCTTTTGGACAAAAATACGACACCTAGCACTAGCGCTACTGTAGAACAAATTTTTTTTTTTAAATTTGACTTTTTTAAAAAAATACAAATTTTATTTCTAAAAAAACCTATATTCACCATATAATGAATTGAATTCACAAGATATTTGTACATGATTCACCAGATATTTGCACATACTTAACCAAAAAATTTATTTATCAAAAAAACCCATTCACCAGATATTTACACATACTTAACCAAAAAATTTATTTATAAAAAAAAACACATTCACCATATAATGAACTGAATTTACCAGATATTTATACCTGATTCACCATATATTTGCACATACTTAACCAAAAAATTTATTTCTCAAAAAAACCTATTCACCAGATAATGAACTGAATTCACCAGATATTTATACCTGGTTCACCAGATATTTGTACATACTTAACCAAAAAAATTATTTCTCAAAAAAACCCATTCACTAGATAATGAACTGAATTCACCAGATATTTACATATACTTGATCAAAAAAATTATTTATAAAAAAAAATTATTATTTTTTTTAAAAAAAAAAAGGATCTGCTACAGTGCTGCACTGTTCATACGGTGTTGCCGTATGTGTGTCCCAAAATTGTGTTCAAATAGCGTTTCTTAATTTTCTTTTACAACTCCTTGATCTTACATGCAAGTACACTACAGAGGACTCCTAAAATGCAATTTCTTTTCATTTAAGTTACACATAATGGTTTTCTAATTTGAGTGCTCTAGAAATATTCAGTTTTAGTATAATGAATGTTTAGCTCTCCTATCTTTGACTTTTCTAATCTTCCTCTTTTTTCCTGCTTTGCAGCTGCACGACAAAGATGTATACCTATCGTATCTTCCTCTTGCACATATCTTTGATAGGATTATTGAGGAGGCAATGATATGGCATGGTGCCTCAATAGGTTTCTGGCGTGGGGTGAGTAATATTTAATTACTGAATGAATGCATGATGTATTTATTGAACTTTAGATTTGATTTTATCCCAAAATAAACTCGAAATTTGGATTTGTTAATAACAATAATGGTACTTGCACACACTTAGACACATCACCTCATCTATGCACATTTTTCACCATCTAATTGCAATTACAACTAGCCTCATCTCATTTTGGTATGATGTACTTTAATTTTATTGTGAGAGGTGTGCACATAGGTGATATGCAACAAGCTTTCCCCTGTTGATAATATGACCACCATTTATGCTATGGTTGAAGGATGTCAAATTGTTACTTGAAGACATTGCGGAGCTAAAACCAACTATTTTTTGTGCTGTTCCCCGTGTGCTTGATAGAGTGTACACAGGTAAGCTTTTGTCCTTGTTGACAGTTTACTGATCTTCCTAACTTCATATGATGTTGATGGTCAAATTATGATTTCAGAAAGAACAAAACTACTTTGTAACTTATTTTGGTCATTGGAGGGACTCGGATTCCCTGCAGCCACTACATGTTTAAACCATATTGTAAGTGACTGCAAGGAATCCAAATCTGTCATTTGGAGTGACCTTTGCCCCTCCCCACCCCCCAAATAAATAAATAAATAAAATTCTGAACAGCTTTTCCTCTCCTCAACCAGAATTTTTTTTATCATGGATTGAAAATCTCATTCTCCACCTGATATGCAGGTTTGAACCAGAAGGTTTCTTCCGGGGGCTTCGTAAAACAGACAATGTTCAATTTTGCCTACTCACTGTAAGTACTATGTTTTTGTTATGTCATTTCTTAAGTCTTGGCCAAATCATGACAAACTCTGTCAGGGGTGCTCTTTGAGGATAATATGGAAGTTTGATTCAGACTGTATATACAAAATTCAAAATGATTTGTTGTCCCTAAGTAGGCATTGCAATATTCTACTAATATTAATTATGAATATTGGCTGCAGCAAGTTGCAAAACATGAAGAAAGGGCAAAAACATGGAGAGGCATCTCCCATATGTGACAGACTTGTATTTAGTAAGGTGGTACAATTTTATAAGTTCTTATTCCCCTCCCTTGGTAAGAACAGCAACTGTAACAAAATTGCTGTACTAATAATCTTTTTGCAACTTGATCAGGTAAAGCAAGCTTTAGGGGGTAATGTACGCATTATTTTGTCTGGAGCAGCACCTCTATCTAGACATGTGGAAGGTTTCCTGCGGGTGGTGACCTGTTCTCATATACTACAAGGATATGGTATGTTCTTTTTAGAATTTGAACAATCCCATATACCAGTATACACACCATGCCACTGTTTTCTTTATTGGCTTCTAAATATTATTTTTTCATAAGAGGAAATTCATTAACATGAAAGAATAAATTTTACAAGGAATTTGGAAGATAAGGGATCCTCCATCTGAGAAAAGGAAGACTAAAACTATATATATAAATGGAGCAAAGTTGCCTAATCCTTAAACCTGGACTCCAAAATATCTCTACAAGGAGAAACCATCAACTGCTTCATACTTTGTCTACTGGAGCAAAAGTAGATAAGGATTAGCCTTCAGAATAAACTCCTTAATTCTTTCTTGTTTACAGAAATTGCTCAAACAAAAAGTGGGTGGCTTTGATAGTTTCCTTGGACAAACATTGACAGTATGTTTGGAAACGCATTTTTTATTTTGGAAATAATCGATTTTTTTTTTGCAAATCTCTCATAAAATGTTTTGAACACAATAAACTAATCCTAACACACATTTAAGCGGTTAAATTGGTCCTGCATTTTGCTAGACCTTGATTTTCTGCTTCAAAATTTTGCATCATGCGATACTCAATGCTGCTTCAAAATTTTCCTCCCCTTGCTACCAACTAGAGTCATATATTATATGATGCCTATCTCGTAACTGAGTTTACAATATTTGTGCTTTAAAATAATTGCATAAAGATTCAGAACAATTCTCAAATTAGAGTTAATTTGTTCTATGCAGGCCAATATAGAAAAGTGTTGTACAAGCAATGTAGAGATATATTACAATATCGACAAAACGATACTCAATGGCTAAACCTATTAAAAAGTAGCCAGTCCCGTTATTTGTACAATATAAATTGGATAAGTATTTGAACAACACATTCACATTTTAGCATATATCTCTCTTTCACCAAAAAATATGTGATATTTCGAGGCCAACTCATACATAAATTTCTCGTTGTCCACAAAAAGTTTTCCTTGAGAATATACACAAGGTACAAGAAAAGAGGCCTTACAAAGCTTTGATGGCTAGTGGTAGGTTCCACCATTAATTAGTTTCCACCCGTGCGCAGCACACACTCGAATCCCATTTTCATTAGTGCTATTTTGGTTTTCAAACAATAATTTGATATTGTACATAAAAGGAATTATCCATATAAATTTGACATGTAATGGACACTGAATTTGGTAGAATTCTATTTTCTAACAGTTGACTCCACTAAAATTTATTACATTAAGAATTTGGTGTACAAGGTTCAAATTTGAAATTTATCTTTCTTAATCATATATCTTATTAATGGATCCTTGTATTTCTAATACCTGCTTTTATTTTTTATTTTTTGATCACATATGTTGCTATTAGAATATGGAGTTCATTAATGTGCTTTTGTTAAAATGAAAATAGGACTAACTGAAACCTGTGCCGGAACCTTTGTCTCATTACCAAACCACTATGAAATGCTTGGTACGGTGGGCCCTCCTGTTCCATATGTTGATGTGTGCCTGGAATCTGTTCCTGAAATGGGATATGATGCCCTTGCAAGCACCCCAAGAGGAGAAATATGTGTAAGGGGGAAACCAGTATTTTCAGGGTACTACAAACGTGAAGACCTCACTAAAGAGGTTATGATCGATGGATGGTTCCATACAGGTTTGCTCATTTATGTTTTCTAAAACTCAAGTTTAGTAACACTTTGGATAAACCATATCAACTTAGTCCCTGCAAATATTACTTATATTTAGTCTTTGAATTTAATTAGTGTACTAGTTCTAAATCTATAAAACTCTTATCAAATAAGTTTTGTAAATTTAGGACTAAACTTTAATAACTAAAGGTCAAGGACTAAATTTCAAGAACTAAGTTACTAATTTATTCCTTTTTATATTAGTTTCATGCCAGCATGGTTACATTTTATTCATGAATGATCTATTAAACAGGGGATATTGGAGAGTGGCAACCTAATGGAAGCATGAAAATTATTGATCGGAAGAAGAATATATTCAAGCTTTCACAAGGAGAATATGTTGCTGTTGAAAACCTGGAGAATATTTATGGTCAAGTTACTGCTATTGAATCTGTATGTCTTGCTAAACCTTTTAATGGTTTTGAAGCCCTATCTTGTAATGAATTTATTTGCCCTTAAATTCTTGGAAACATACGTGGAAGATGATTTGTTGTTCACATAAAAGGGGGAAAAGGTTATAGGAAAAAGTGTTACTCAAACTACTTGAGCTAGGTGATTCATAACAGAATTACTCAAACTGTGCCCTTGACTTTTGAGACAAATCGTCTCAATTGCATCTCAATTTATTAATTTATGCACATGCTCCTACTTTCAAACTTGGACTTTTTTCTTGCATCCCTAAAGATATCCAACCAAACTGCATTTTTGTTACTTATTTGACAATTGACATACATAATATATCCAAGCATGTTGATGGTACCTTTTGTCCTCCTCTATTTCAGATATGGATATATGGAAACAGTTTCGAGCCCTTCCTTGTCGCTATTGTTAACCCCAGACAGCAAGCACTAGAACTTTGGGCACAAGAAAATGGTATAACTGTGGACTTCAATTCTCTCTGTGAAGATTCTAAGGCAAAAAGTTACATAATTGGAGAGCTCGCAAAGATTGGGAGGGAAAAGAAGGTCCTATTTAATTTAAGTTTCTTAATATTGCCTGATTTGTTATATTATACAGTATATTTTTAACTTGATGAATTTGAGAAGTTATCCTAAAATCCAAGGTAGGATTGAGGGTTTCCATCATCCATATCATGTTGATAAAATTCCACATCAATCTAGAATTTTATTAAGGCAGCAAAATTATTTATTATTTATATAGTTAACATGATGTATGCTTTTCAAACAAAAGAAATTATCAACAATTTGAGCACATATTTATATTTGTATAAAAAAAAAATTAAATTTGACATGAAATACAACAACAACAACAACAACAACCAAGCCTTATCCCACTAGGTGGGGTCGGCTACATGGATCATACGGCGCCATAATGTTCTATCATGAATCATATTAATAGTTAAATCATTGGCCTCCAAATCTCTCTTAATAGTTTCTCCTATAGTTTTTCTTGGCCTACCTCTGCCTCTAGCTATTGGATTGCCCTCCACTTGGTCCACTCTCCTTACTACATAATCTAAAGGTCTCCTCCATACATGCCCAAACCACCTAAGTCGAGATTCAACCATCTTTTCTACAATAGGTGCTACCCCAACTCTCTCTCTAATGCTATCATTCCTAATCCTATCACGTCTAGTTTTTCCGCTCATCCATCGCAACATTCTCATCTCTGCTACATTGATTTTACTCTCGTGTTGATTTTTTACCGCCCAACACTCTGTCCCATACAACATCGCCGGTCTAATAGCTGTACGGTAAAATTTTCCCTTTAGCTTAAGAGGTACCTTTTTATCACATAAAAAACCCGAAGCTTTCCTTCATTTCGACCACCCTGATTGAATCCGATGGTTTACATCTCCCTCAATTTCTCCGTCATTTTGTATAATAGACCCAAGATATTTAAACCGTGTGACTTGTGGTATGTTGTGGTCTCCAATTTTCACCTCTAAACTAGAGGTGTTTCACCTTTTGCTAAACTTACATTCCATATACTCCGTCTTGCTTCTACTCAAGCGGAAGCCATGTGCTTCTAAAGCTTGTCTCCAAGTCTCCAACCTTCCATTTATATCATCTCTCGACTCTCCAACTAGGACTATATCGTCTGTGAAAAGCATGCATCGCGGTGCTGGCTCTTGAATGTGCTCCGTAAGTACATCCAAGACCAAGGTAAAAAGATAGGGGCTCAAAGCTGACCCCTGGTGCAGACCTATGGTTATTGGGAAATCTTCTACGGCTCCACCCTGCGTTCTCACACTAGTCGTGGCCCCCTCATACATATCCTTGATAGCTCGAATATAGGCAATCCGAACACCTTTCTTTTCTAGGGCTTTCCACAAAACCTCTCTTGGCACCCTATCATACGCTTTCTCCAAATCAATGAAGGCCATGTGTAAATCTTTTTGATCCCTTCGATATTGTTCCATCACTCGTCGTAGCAAGTAAATTGCTTCCATGGTCGACCTCCCGGGCATAAAACCAAATTGGTTGTCGGTGATTTTGGTTTCTTTTCTTAGCCTCCGTTCAAGCACCCTTTCCCATAGCTTCATAGTATGACTCATAAGCTTAATCCCCCTATAATTTGCGCAATTTTGTATATCTCCCTTGTTCTTGTAAATCGGAACTAAAGTGCTTCTCCTCCATTCGTTCGGCATTTTCTTTGACCTCATAATCTCGTTAAAAAACTTCGTGAGCCAACTAATGCCTCTATTTCCTAGACTCTTCCATACCTCCACAGATATATTGTCCGGTCCAACTGCCTTGCCATTATCCATCCTTCTCAAAGCTTCTTTTACCTCATGCTCTTGGATTCTACGATAAAAAGTGTAATTTTGGTCCTCCTCTCTGATGTCAAGCACCTGTGAGCATGATAAAACTTCAAATCCTTCATTAAATAACTTGTGGAAATAATTCTTCCATCTATCTTTAATATCTTGTTCCTTAACCAAAACTTTACCTTCTTCATCCTTAATACACTTCACTTGGTCCAAGTCTCTTGTCTTTCTTTCCCTATTTTTAGCAAGCCTATAAATAGATTTCTCACCATCTTTGGTGCCTAAGGATTGGTACAACCCGTCAAAAGCTTTAGTTCTAGCTTCGCTCACTGCCTTCTTGGTCTCTTTTTTGGCCACCTTATAATTTTCCCAATTTTCAGCATTTCTACATAAAGACCAAGCTTTAAAACATTCCCTTTAACCCGAACCTTAGCTTGCACACTTTCATCCCACCACCAGGATTCTTTACCCTTAGGTCCGAATCCTCTTGATTCACCAAGCATCTCTATAGCTACCTTCCTAATCCCCTTGGCCATCTTGTCCCACATATCATTTGCACTTCCGTTTGCCTCCCAAAACCCTCCCTCCAAAACCTTGTGTTGGAAGATCCTTTGTTTTTCACCCTTCAGTTGCCACCACTTGATCCTTGAAACCTTTTCGTGGCCTCTTCTCTTCACACTCCTTTTAACTCTTACATCCATGACCAAGACTCTATGTTGGGTAGTCAAGCTCTCTCCAGGTATGACTTTACAGTCCAAGCAAATCTTTCTATCCGATCTCCTAATAAGAAAGAAATCTATTTGAGAGCTTGTCACCCCACTTTTGTACGTGATAAGATGCTACTCGCGTTTCCTAAAACACGTATTGGCTATAGTAAGATCGAAGGAAGATGAAAAGTCCAAAATAGACTTGCCCTCACCATTTACCTCCCCTAGGCCATATCCCCCATGCAAACCGTCGTAACCTCTAGGTGCCCTCCCTACATGCCCATTTAGATCACCTCCTAAGAAAATCTTTTCACCTAGCGGTATTTCCTGAATTAGGCCTTCTAAATCCTCTCAAAATTTTACATTGAAGTGTTCTTCTAACCCTACCTGAGGTGCATAAGCACTAATCACATTAAAGGTGTCTTGTTCCACTACAAATTTTAGGGCAATGATCCTATCTCCAACCCTTTTTACATCCACAATATCATTCTTCCAATATTTATCCACAATTATGCCCACCCCATTTCTCGATTTTACTTTGTCAGTGTACCAAAGCTTAAAACCCGAAGAGTCTAATTCCTTTGCCTTTTCTCCCACCCACTTAGCTTCTTGTAGGCACATGAAATTTATCCTTCTCCTAATCATAGTGTCAACTATTTCCATTGATTTACCTGTAAGTGTACCTATATTCCAAGTTCCAAAGCGAATCCTACTCTCGTGAGCTAGCTTCTTTACCCACACTCGTTCACAAAAATGTGGGAACCCTTGCTTATTTTTCACTACATCCAGGCGGCGATGCAGCGGCCCTTACTCTTTTGACACTGTACTCGAGCTATACAATACAGCGTTTTTCGGGCAACGACCTAGCATTAGCATTATTACGTCGTTGATCCATGTCATAGAGATTCAACTAAGTTTTATGTTGGCTGTCGATGGCCTAACACAACCCTCTCCTTTTATCCGGGCTTGGGACCGGCTATGTTTAGCTTTGTCACAAAGCACAACATAGGCAGGATTAAATTTGACATGAAATATTAATGTAATTACTTATAGATGAATAGTTGGATGAACCAAAAATCACTTTCTATAAAGAGTGCTGGAGTATTATAGCAATGTCAATTGATGGACCTCTTGTGTGTGTAAGCACATTACCTGAAGCTTTATGTGATCCTGAATTTTGCTTTTTGGCAGTTGAAAGGTTTTGAGTTTATAAAATCCGTTCATCTTGACCCAGTTCCATTTGACATGGAACGTGACCTTATTACCCCAACATATAAGAAGAAGAGGCCCCAGTTGCTTAAATACTACCAGGTACAGATTGTCAAATTTTCTGGATTTCAGTTTGCTTCATATGAATAGAAATGGATATTAAAGTGGAATCACCTTAATGAATTTATGGTTCTCCTCTTTTCCCTTAGTTTTCAATATACCAAACAACAAATAAACAAAGGTGGAAAATGTCAATCAGTATCCATTTTACTATTGAGTTGACTAATTACTGTGATTAGGCCAGTATGGTACTATGGTTGTATATTGTGCACTTACTTGGTAGGGAAAACACTAACACAATTCCTGCTATATGTAGCTGGTGCTGGCATTATATTTCAATATTATATAGCATTCTACCAATTATTGAGTATCTTTTTGTTAAAGAATGTGAATGGGTAAGAATATAACCATATTACATGTGTGATGTGCCATTGCAAAGGAGAAATTGGACATTGGATTTGGCAATTGAACTAGAAAAATGTTAGTAACACATTAGTTTTACTTACATTTCTGTACTGACTGCAATCTTTTGTGCACAGAATACCATTGACAACATGTACAACACACTAAAAAAACCCAGTGCCTGAGATACGCGTCATGGAGACAATTTATTTTCTGCATATGAATACGCCTGCCTTTCCTCAATTGTTTCCTTTCGGTGACTGTGTTGATGATTATTCATGGATGGCATATTATATGGTATGCCTATGCTAAGGTAGGTAAACTTATTTTTTAATCAATATTAAATTATTGCCTCATCATGGTAATATTTACTTTTATATGGAGCAGATATTCAATATAGAAAATTTTCATGTTGGGCGCTTTTGATACATCTCAAGTTTGCCAGCGGTGTACAGTCTCTTTGGTCTTTCCTGAGTTCTACAATTTTGGAGAAGGCATGAAAATGTCAACCATTGTGTCGGATTTGTCTCATAGATCACTTCCTAGCATAACCCCGCGAGGAGATTTTATACATTTATTATTGGAACGTGTTCCATCAAGTTTAAATTTGATTTATTTTTAAAATACTAAATTATTTGTTGAATAGCTAATATCATTTGGTTTAATAGTATAAACTTTTTCTTTAGAATATCAATTATTTTAGATAAGTTACGGTGATTACCAACATTACGTTGGTCTACGTGGGACTGGACTCGGATCCCTAAAGTAAGGCCCCGGGTATGAGTCTTGACTCTTGTGAATGGAAAAACGTGGTTGGAAGAAGAGATTCCACTAAAAGTAGCTAGTTAGGTTTCCGGTCGAGATTAGTCATTTACGAAGCTGATGGATACTTCACATATATAACATGGTAACTAAAGAAGAAGAAAAAAATAGTTACTGTGATTTGAAGTAGCAGCTTATTCCCCTTTTTTATTTATAACTATCAGTATTAGAAAGTGTTTTTAACGTGTTTGTTGTTATATAAGCATTGAGAGTGAGATTCTATTGATAGATACAGAATTTACATAAAAGGGAGCTGTTACTATAAAAAAATTATGTACGACTAGGCCGTGATTCTGGAGCGTTGGATTGGTACCACTGAATTGATGTGTATTATATGAAATTTTGATCAAGCTAGTGGTAACTACCAAAACTTTATCTCAAGAAGCTATGGAAGCACTACTGTACTTTCCACCCAAATGCTTAATACTCTAATACGGCTTGTTAAAATCGACAGTGGTGTAGCTTACGTTAATTAGGTTTGTAATCGTTTTTCCTCTTATTCGGGACTGCAATTCTCCTAGTACAACTGAAATCGCTTTAGATAAAGTTGATTTCCGGTTAATACAGTAGTGCTTGCTATTCCTGTTGATATATTAGTCCTAACTGGACTGGTAAATGGACAAGTACTGCCGTGAAGGAAGAACAAAAGTTGAAAATAAAAAGGCAAACATTTACTATTTATTTCCCAGTGATACTGCAGCAAGATTAATCTTAGACTGATTTTGGCACCCTTGTATGATCGAACATCTATATTTGTTTGCCCGTCAGAAATACTGCAGAGTATCACAACAAGGGGAAACATGATTTCCCGGTTAGGGAAGAATCGCAAGCATGAGGTGCTGTACTACACAATTGCATTTCTCATAAACATTGCTACACAATAAAATTTCTTGTGCTACACTACAGAGAATTTTTTCCAGATAAATAGCAGCAATCAGTCGCACATAACACAACTCAAATATATGCTGGTGAATTACCACGATAGGTTGACTATCATGAAAATGCAATTCTCTGCCTCCCTCCCTAACGACAGTAACAACAAAATTTGGCATGCCTAAATATTGAAGTGTCACATGCTTTCTGACGAGTCAAACACGATAACGACCCGAAAAATGATTGTATCATAAATTATACAACCCTCACAAAAGTTTCAGGTGGCAAATCCAGTAGGAGACTAATTGTCAGACAAGTACTCAAGACATGCAATCCTTGCTCCGAGCAATAATCTTGTAAATTTAGAAGCTTGCAGAAGCCAAGGTAGAAGCAATCTTTCATATCCTATGTATCAGCCAAATCGAGCAATGATCATAGTTAAAATCCCTTCTTAACTCGCATTGCATATATACAAGTAGGCAATTCGAAGATGGAGTCAAGGCTCATTATCACATTCTGTTTCTCTATCAGAAAAATGATTCAGCTTTCCCCTCATGCAGAGGAGCTGCACCGTTTTAGGTATCAAACATTGAATTACATAGGACTCGAGCTATTAATCCTGAGGGCATATATCAGATATATGTCCATAACATGTGTTCCCTTCCCTGCAAAGCAACCAAATGCACCTATCCAGCATAAATGGGAAGAATATCATTGATTAGTACCAGTAGATGATAATGATAGGCAACCAAGATGAAAATAAAGATTACCAACGCCATGAGTGCAGATAATAATGGAAAAAGATTCAATCCAATTTTTTCTCTGATATTGAAGTGCCTCTCTCACTATTAGATGCAAAAGGCAAAGACATAAACTGCAATGCAAGTAACTCGTCTCTGCTATATTTCAATCTTTGATCTATGTCAAAATAATTAAAAATTAGATGAATCATAAAAACTGGCAACTTAAGAATTAGGAAGGTAGTTAGCAATTACCTATAAAATATGGAGGCAGAGACATGTGTTCTTTCTTATTAGTCGCTTGCATAGACCTTGAAGTCAATCGAGAAGGAGAGGAATGATCAGGTCCATTTTGTTCAAAAGGAAATGTGGTCACAAGTTCATGCCTTACTGAAATTTGTGGATGAATTCTACAGAATGACAGGATGGCGTCTTCAGTTAAGAGCCAGCAACCACTGAGGTCCATCAGTTTCAGAGTTTCAGGAGGTTTAAACAAATCAAGCCCATAATTTGTCAATACCGCATCACAAATACTAAGATTTGTCAATTTAGGAATGGATGATAAATAGTCAAGTGAGATGTCTGCAAGAGAAGCACTTTTAAGAGATAAATATCTCAGCTCTTGGAAGCTTGATAAAGGGTATAGAGCTGTATCCTCAACTAGCGTATGCTCCAAATTCAACCTTTCTAATTGTTTAAGATTTTGTAGAGCCGTTAGAGAGAAAAGCATGTCCAGGTCAGTCCTTCCCTGGTGCAAAACACCTGAGTCCAAAGTACAAATACGAAGCAAAAAAGACAATATTAAAACTATTAGTAGCAAATGGAGAGAAACAGACATAACAAGAGTGATGCAATTATATAATATTTCAATAAATTTAGTATTTAGACATTTTGAACCAGAAATAAGTAAGAAAATCATAATTGGTTAAATTGAAATACTCCACATTAACATTTAATATAAATGCTTAATCAGAAAAATCTGCATCAAGGATTAGAAATATTGTGGCCAATTATTAAACTCGTAACCAAGATGAGAAATTAGGAATTCACCGTGGAATAATTATGAGGGAGGTTTTAACCAATAAATGGGCAATCTGATACTATAAAACTGTCGCTATGCGCAAGGTTCATGGAAGGGTCGGTTAGACAACTCCAACCATTGCGCTAAGACACCCTTCTGGAGGTTTTAACCGATATTTTAGGAAACTTAAGTAGCATTTTCAATCAAATTCTCGATCTGCATATCTATAAATGTTAATTTAATTTTTTTTATTTTTAAAAAGGGTCTTTAGCCTCACATATGAGAATGCCTGGAAGCGCACATGTCCTATCATTCTTCATCAAAAATAAGAAAAAGGGTAATAATATTATTAAATACAAACTAGTGGGATTTAACCAGACTAACACCTATACCATCCACCATAGGTACTGTATGTAATGAATTTATACATCACAAAATTAATCAAATACCTTTAATGTTTGTATTGCTCAGGTCAACAACCTTCAGTGAAGGCATCATGCTGATAAATGAGATAGCAGTGTCATCCACTTGTGTCTGAGATAATGACAGAATTTCTAGGTTGGGAACGTGTCCAGCTAAAATCCCCAATCCAGCAGAGCTAACCTTGGTACCACTCAGATCCAGACTTTTTAAGCTTCCACCAACACATGCAACCATCTCGACTGAATCATCACCCATCATGCATGAGCTGAGATTGAGATGTTCCATTACTTTCATTTTATTTAAGAAGAAGAAACTGCAAAGGCTAGAATGGGCTACATCTAGAAAGGATAGGAAATTTGTATTTGCATGTAGTAAGGCTTCAACTTCGTTCAGGAATGTAGCCCCAGAGAGAATAAGCTTTGCCAAAGGAGCTTTATCATCTTCAAGAATAGAATCAATAGTACAATTACTCATGTTGAGGCATTCAAGAGATGATAGATTAGGCAACTTTGTGACACTGGTCCAAGCAAGATTTAAATAGGTTAACTTGGGGAACATATTGAGAACAGCAGCACCTTGATTTGATATTTCACTACCCCAGAGATCAAGATATTGTAGCTTTTTCAGCACCTGAAAGGGAGAGGTTTAAAATGAGAAAGTAAAGTGCATTAAATTATATACTCATAGCTTGAGAACACAGACTCATGAAGCAAAAAATAATCAGAAAACACAACAGATTGGGTCTCTAACTGAACCAAACAATAATGCCCAGTAGTGAATTTAAGCCAGTCAATGTAGAGATGTGTCTCTTGCATCTGTTGTGAATTGGATTACTGTATTAACATTTGAAAGAAACTTTGAAGTACCTAAGCACTCAATTGCATTCAACCATTTTGGAATACAGTGCTAAACTGAACCCAATTATATATGAAACCATAACTAACATGGAAAGATAAAAAAGCAACAAATAATGATTTTGCTATATTTTGAGTTCAGATGCAGAACATGGCCAATGATATGCATATAAATCCATAACTTAGAAATAAAAATCAAATGGTGTAATGAACAATGTCTCACTTCAGGTATCGATCCAACAAAAAAGGGTTAGAATCAATTGACATCTGAGCGAGAATTGACACAATTATACCATCTAATAACTTTTTGTAGAGAATGAATTTGACGAATCCAACTATTGAACAATAACAATTTATCATGTTCATCCTGCATAACAAACTTCGTAAAAACTATACAAGTACAAGAATGTGATCAAGTAACAAAAGATTATACCTCAATTTTAACGTAAATTGCTGGAGTATAAAACACCAAGGATTGGTCTGAAACTTAATAAGCATGACATGCATGATGCATAATTTCGATCCAAAAACAGTTTATGAATTCATTCAATGGTGCAATATTTATTATCATTTCCATTATAGTCAATGAATCCTCACCATAAAAAAAAAATCACCTGTAACGAAGTTAATGAAATGTCATCTACGGGTAAACCACCCAAGTCAAGAAGACACAAGTTCTTCAGAGAGGCGAGAAGTTTGACTCCTTTGGCAGTCACGCTTGTTTCTGAAATGTGCAACTTTTCCAAATTTGCAATGGAAAGGATATGATGAATTCCAGCATCATTAACCTTGAAGCATCTTGATAGATCCAACTCCTTAAGGCTACTCATTCCTATATATAAAATCAATTAAGCATCACGCAGAAGATAATAAAAATATCATTGATCATGTAATAGAAAAATACATCAATTTAAACTGAAATTATCTACAATGTGTGTTTGATTACATGATGCAGAGTACCAGAATTGATTTCAGCCGTCGTCAAACATGATTTTAGTAAAAAATTAGAGATGTTTGGTTACTGCATGGCAAAATTGATCTTGCCTTCAAAGCTCAGTTTGTCCAGAAGTAGCACAAAATAGCTTTTGCATTAGTTAAAAAATTCACTATCAAAGTCGCTTTTAAAATAAATATATCGAAACATAAGTCATTTCAATTCAAACTTAATTATAGCTAATCAACCGTACAAGATCAAATTACTCTAATCCAAACATATAAAATCTCAGATTGAAAAGGATAGCTATATGATGATGAATGAAGTGTTAGTTAACCTGTGAGAGGCCAAAGAGCAGAAGAGTTGATTCGATGAGAATCGGAGAGGTTCAAGTAGCGCAAGTGGCGATACGCTCCTAAATACGCGATCCACTCTGCGTCAACACAACTAGTGTTGTGGCTGTGGCCTCTCACATCAACCTCTTCCACGCTGTGCTTGAAAACTTCGAGTAGAGAAGGATAGAGGAGCCGCCGGCTTAGTAAGCGGCGGAGGAGAGCGTCCGCCAGAGGAGAAGGCAAACGGTCCAGAGTGCGACGCTGCTTTCGCCATTTCTCGACGCTTTCTCTGCTTTCACACGCTGCTTCTATACATAACCTCACCAATTCGCTTTCCCTTTCCATCTTCTTCTTCTTCTTCAGAAGATCAAATCTGACGCAGACACGAAATACAAAATGAAATTAAATTCTCTCTCTCTCTGACCAATCAGTTGAGGATTCAGGAAGAAGCTTCCTCCTCCTCTTCCTTCTTCTTCTCTGCAAGAAATGTCAACATGGGCCTTGCTGTGCGATTTGGGCCCAAGGTAAGGTCTGCTTCGGGAAACCATTTTTATATATTTCATTGAGTTTTTATTTTCAAATTAATCGTTGATCAGTGTATTTATAGATGAGACACCCTAGTCTTTTATTAGACTAAAATCTCATTAATTAATTTCATACTCTGGCGTTTAATATGAAAATACGTAAAAATTAAAACTTATATAATAATCATATAACTTCTGTAAATTAACACACCGACGTTGTAATATATAAATACATACCTGTTTATTTATTATATTACCAAAACACTGTTGAGGGTAATCCTCTCAGTAGAATCCCTCACAGACATATACATAAACAAAAGTTATACTAGCGGAAACATGTAAAAAATACTTCCATGAGACACACTGGCCATACTATCTAGACCCCAAACACCATGGATCACCGCTCGACCTCCAGCGTCTGGTTCGTAAGGAGTTTCATCCAACTCCTCAGCAACCTCCGTTTCATACAGAGTTTCGTCCAGCTCCTTAGCAACATAATCATCCATCGGGTCTTCTAATGTAAGTAAAGTAACCCACAAAAATACAGAAATATAGGGGATAAAAAGCAGTTCTATCATCAAAAAACAGAAAAGAGTAATAATATATTATACATTAATTGTCACAGACAAATCATCATTCAACACCTAACTAACAAAACATCCTCAAATTCAAGTATCATCCTCTACCCCAATCTCGTACAACTAGACTTTCATACTGACGTGGCCACTACTTTTCTTTCACGCATTCCTCACGGGGAATGTCAGTCAGATGTTCAAGTGACACGTTCCAAATTCCCGGTGCACATTCTCTTCCATGGTGAGAACTCTCACGTTAAGCATGACATTATAGCTGTACGATGCTCCCAGTGCACGCCCCTTCCACTCTCGGGGGGGACTCAATGCATAGCAATGACACTATAGGTGCACAACCTATGTCTAAGGTGGAACGGTCTAGCGAGAACTCTTGACCTCATGTATTATATTACCAATACATGGTTGTGAGCAACAATACCGACCTCATGTATTATTTTACCAATACACATGAATCTCACCAACCCATTTTAACAACATCCTAGTGCCTTAACCTTCCACTAGAACTCAACACATGTTCTAGATCACCACACCTCTTTAAAATACATCATCTAGGTAAGGCACCTCTAAGTCACCATTATTCTCACACCCAAAATAAACAACTATCTCTTGAACAACATATATATCTTTGCTTAAAATCCACTAAGCACAATATTAACAACCAGACAGATCATGCATATATAACATAACATCATAAAATATTCACACACAAAAAATAATACGTCACATGCAGGTGGAATACCTCAACCAGCGGATCACAGTAAATTCAGCAATAATAAAATTCAGACATCATCGATTAACTAAAATCAACCTAATATTGATAAACCTATAATCCCCGAATCAACATTGGTTTTACAGAAAAAGCTTCCAATGTGATTTTGGTCTTGTCGATTTCTCGACTTCTAGTAGGGTTTAGGTTGCCCTACACAATTATTATATAATATATTACTTATCGATTCCGATGACAGAGTGATCCTTTCCCCCACCTGAGTTATCACCGGAATCCCGAATTCGTCACTCCTCGTTATCACACCACAACTTAACATTTTCTCCTTCAACCAAACAACACATAACAACAATTAATCAAACTAATCCAACTAGGTCCACTTTATGTTAGGTTCGACCACTTTTGGATACTAATTACTTAGGCCCTAGGTAGCTTAGATAAATTGTTATAAGTTGAAAATATGGAATAAAAATCATCCAACCACTTAGGGTAGGGTTTCAGCCTCAAATATAAAAATAGGTTAGAAAACTTCTTTTGATTCAAGTTTTTTGATTTCGAACCTACATACTTTAGATAGTTGATGTAAATCATGACTTAATTAAAAATTGAACAAAACTTCCTTTATACAAAAATACATAGTTTCGGCCTCAACAAGAAAATAGGGAAGGAAAATGATTTTGGTTACATACTCTTAGATGATGATAGTAGAGATCATAACTAGATCATAGAAATTGGTTTCACATTTTTATGATTTTTCTACAATTTTATATAATTATTTAAAGTTCTAGATCTAAGAAATTGGAACTCAAGAAATAGAAAGAAAATGAATTCAAGAAGAGAGGAGTCATGGATGATCATGTTACCTCAAGTGTGTGAAGGAAATGAAGAAATGATGATGATCTTGACAAGTTCTTCAATGGAGCTCTTGGATCAACAATAGAGTTTTTGAAGAAAAATGCAGAAGAAATGGAAGAGATGAAGAAGTGAGTGAAGGGGGGAGGAAGCCCACGGTTTGGGGGGTTTTATATGGTAGATCTTAGGCTTTGTTTGGTTTTTTAGGAATTGGATTAATGGGTTTTGTGGTTATTTAATTAATATATTATTAACCATGATTAAGTTAAATGTAAATATCTAGATATTTTCATCTGTTCCCGACTCCGCCAATTACCCGATTAACGACAAAACACCCGAAAATCGTCCAATATCTTATTTTTTTACAAAATTTTCAAAATAGCCTATCTCGTTGAAAACGTGATAAAAACTTACATTATTTTGTTCACGAGTCAAAATTAGGTTTTCTGATCATTAAAATCTCACTGTCAGTGAAAACACCGACCATTTTTCGTTCGAACTTTCACCAAAATTCGTCCAAATAAACATAATATTTTATTTCTGATCAAAAATTTGGAAAATAGAATTCGTCACGGACAAAATATAAAAAATCTACAAATTTCAGTTTTCGGGTCAAATTAGGGTTTTCTATCAGTATAAAATTATATTGTCAGTTAAAAAAGCGCAAGCCGGTTTCCGTATCAGTTTTAAAACCAAATTTAACCAAAGATTCATACCGTAGAGTAGGTTCTAGATATGATTTTGTTTTCTCCAAAATCATTTCCCAAGTCTCAAATAAAAATATAAGTAAATATATTTTTACCCGGTTATAATCTTGACTCAAAAGTGGGTATAATCTTGTAATCGCATCTTAATCTCAAGATCCTACATCTATATAAAGATTACATCATTTTCTTTATTATCCTTCGAATTGTGGGTGCTAAACTAAGCTTAGTTTATGTGTTTGCCCAAACAAACCTGTATTCCAATCTATACCCATCAGAGTTTAAGGTGAAGTCCTAAACTCACCATATAAACAAGAACAACATGCCTAATTATAACCACTATCCTCAAATACGATTTTAACTTGTCTAACAACTATTCCACATCACTCTAAACTAAACATGATCATTCCTTAATTCTATTTCTCACCTCAAAACAACTTTGCAACAATTTATCAACCTTACTTAAAGTACGAGGATCTTACTAAGTTCAACTTGTAAGCCTAAGTTCCCAATCGAACCCTTAACTATAAGTATAATTTCAACAACTAAATGCTTGCTACAAATTATCCACAAAAACTAATTATTCCCATAAACATCTTGTCCATCATCCTATGCAGACAAACAGACAAAATCTACCCATCATCAAGTACATACCTTCTATGAGATTTGCAGATTGAGGGAGTCCTGCTCCCCTCACGATAAACACTCTCCCAGTGGCCTGAGGTCTAGCCACTTGTGGTCTTGCTGCCGGAACTTCTCTTCCAGCTCCACCTCTATTGTTTCCCGCTACTCTTCCCGCAGCTGCCGGTTGTTGCACAAACCGTTGTCTGCGGTCTCGTGCCATATGACTGGTTTCCCACAGTTGAAACAACTAGGCCTATTCATACAATCTCTAGCATAATGCGGTCCTCCACATCTGAAACAAACTAAGTCTTGCAGTTGCTGACCCGCTCTAGCCTTTGGTGCTGGTGCAGGGTTCTGTCCTGGTCTAGCATATGGTTTCTGTCTCCACTGAGAACCACTATCTACTCTCCTCTGAACATCTGATCCCTTAGGACCTCCAGCCCTTTGTTGCTTATGTTCAGCAGCCATCCTCAGATCTATACTTTCAATGACACTGCTTCTCTCGACTAGTTCGGGGAAATACTAAATGTCAAGAGACACTACCGCCTTCTTCAGTTCATACATTGATAGTCCTCACTTGAAAATCTCTGATAGAATTTTGAAAACTTAATCAGCGTCTCAAAACGTGATGAAACACAAGCTGACCAGTATGTGGAAGCTAGCAGGTGATTTTGATCTGATGGGTGTTGACAATGGATATTTTATGGTGAAATTTGACCAGGAGAGAGACAGGGAAAAGGTGATTATTGAGGGGCCATGGATGATCTTTGATCATTAAGTCTTGGTTGCTACGTGGAGTCCGGAGTTTGTTTCTACGACGGCAAAGGTAGAGAAAACCCTTGTATGGGTGAGGTTTCTGGGAATGAACCTAGCTTTTTATGACGAGAGTATCTTGTGGACCATGGCTGCAGCTGTTGGCAGTCCAGTTAAAGTGGATGAGCACACCTTGCGTGTTGAGAGGGGGTGTTTTGCTAGAGTGTGCGTTGAGATTGATTTGACCAGACCGGTTGTAGGACGAGTTTGGGTCTATGGCCATTGGTATAAGGTGGAGTATGAGGGTCTCCATGTGATTTGTAGTGGATGTGGCTACTATGGCCATGTCTCTCGGAATTGTCAGACAGTCAAAGTTCCACCGGCTATGGAGATTCAGATGAGTAGTCAGAATCTTCCGGCGATTGGTAGTGGCAGTATGCCAAACGACACTCCGGATGTCACGTCCACCGAAAAATCAGCAGTGAATGTGGACAATGGAGTTAATGGGGGTATTAACCAAGGATCGAAAATTCGGGAGCCTTTACATGGGGACTGGCTGCCTGTTATGCGAAAAAAGAAACAAAATAAAAGCAAGTTTAATGCTCCGGGATCTTCACAACGGTCAAATGATTGGGGCAACCAGAAAATAAGTTCCAGGCACTGAATAAAGAGGATATTTGTTAGAGTGGGACCAAGGCAACCAATCAGAGAATGAATACTGGAAAAAAGAATATGGGGATTGGAAATAACGTTAAGGGAGTGGGACCTGGTGGTCGGTCCAGTAATGATCAGCCCTCTGTTAATAAAAGGCAACGTCAAGATTTCCAAGCCCCTAACCATGCACGTAGTCCCGCAGTGAAGAACCCTGCGGCAGTTTCCGTGTTCTTGAAACCCCAACCAGTGGCGTCAGGAAATAAGGATATGGCTTCGTCTGCGGCTACGAATCTTAAGGGACAGGTGCAGAAAGTTGATAAGAGCAAGAACTAGGTTAATAATAGAGGTTCTGGGGATACCTCTCAAATGAAGATGCTTGATGGAAGTCTTAGAAATGTGGATTCTCTGGTGGCCAAACCACATGTCCTAGGTGAAAATGGTGGATATTTTTATCAAATGGAAGATGTTGATGAGGCCATTCGAATTGGGCTAGCTTCTCTCGAGGAGGAGAAGAAGGAAGCTATGGAACATTAGATATTTCCATTGTGTGTTGGAACATTAGAGGCGCAGTTAATTCTGCAAGTATAAGGCATGCTAGAGATTTGTTGCGTAAGCATAGGCCTTCTTTTGTTATTTTGGTTGAAACTCATAGTCCTTTTGCGAAGACTGGAGGGTTTTGAAGAGGGCTTGGTTACAAGGCAGTGGGTATCTCGGAGGCCCAAGGTCATGCAGGGGCTATCTGGGTCACGGTTGAGGTTGGTTGTGATTTTTCAGTCTCTGTTATTAATGTCTTTCATCAGGCAGTGACCTTCCAAATAAAAAAAGGGAGGAGGGAGTGGAATTGTAGTGGCATTTGTTCTGCTGTGTAGCTCCATTGACAGTCATTGGCTTCTTGTGGGGGACTTTAATGAAGTTCTTTTGCCTTCTGAGGTTAGAGGAGGGAGTTTTTCAATGAACAGGGCTCTTAAATTTTCTTCAGTTTTGGAACAATGTGAGCTGCTCGACTTAGGTGCCACGGGGAGTTTATTTACCTGGTATAGGCGTGCAGAAGGGACTCGGCCAGTTTCTAAAAGGCTGGACAGAGCTCTTTCGGATTGTACTTGGAGAAATAGTTTTCCAAATGCTTTTGTTGAAAACATGTGTTGTTTGCATTCTGATCATTGCCCGATCCTCATCCGTTGCAGTTCTTTGTTTTCGGATAAGAGTTCTAGGCCCTTTCGTTTCCAAGCGGCTTGGGCTCTCCATGCAGATTTTCGACCAGTTGTGCAGGCAGCTTGGAGTGATGGTAATCATGTTGTCCTCGATGGGTTGGATAGAGTGAAGGAGGATGCGCTGGATTTCAATGCTAATGTTTTTGGGAACATCTTTAGGACTAAACGTACTATTGAAGCCAGACTTAGAGGAATCCAGAGAACTCTTAAGCATAGTGATATTGCTAGTCTGGTGGTTTTGGCAGCTGAGTTACGTGAGGAATATAATGATGTTCTCAGACAGGAAGAGCTTCTTTGGTTCCAAAAATCCAGGGAAAAGTGGGTCCGCTTTGGGGATCGCAATACTAAGTTCTTTCACACTCAAACGATTGTGCGTAGAAGAAGAAATAGTATTTAGGGTCTCTTCTTACAGGATGGGCCCTGGTGCACTGAGACCGAGCTCCTTAAAATGGAAACTCTGAATTTTTATAAAAATTTATTTTCTCCGATTTTGGAGAAGTGTAACTTCAGCTTCATGATATTAGTCTTCCTATGTTTAGTGATATTGGTGTTGCTTCCCTTACTGAGGTGGTTTCTACGGATGAAGTTAGAAGAGCGGTGTTTAGTATGAAGTCCTGCAAGGCCTCGGGTCTGGATGGTTTTCAAACTTTTTTCCTCAAGCAGTATTAGGACGTTGTGGGTGATGATGTTTGGCTTTTGGTTAGGAATGCTTTTATTAGAGGTCATTCAGATAAGAGGTTAGCGGAAACCCTTGTTGTTTTAATTCCTAAAGTGAATAACCCAGCGCACCTAAAAAATTTTAGACCCTTTTGCTTATGCAATGTGGTCTATAAGGTTATCACTAAGGTTTTAGTTCAACGTCTTTGATCGTTCCTTGATGATCTTATTAGTCCTCTTAAGTGCAGTTTCATTCCTGGCATATGTACTAAGGATAATGCTGTAGTGGCTCAGGAGGTTGTTCATTTCATGCATCATTCTAAATCTCTGAGTGGCATTTTAGCTTTCAAAGTGGATCTGGAAAAGGCTTATGATAGAGTAAGATGGGATTTCCTTGAGTTAACGCTTCATGACTTTGGTTTTCTGGACAACACTATCAGATTAATTATGTGGGTGTGTTAAATCTGCGCATTTATCTATTCTTTGGAATGGTGCAAAGATGGAGAGTTTTAAGCCAACTAGAGGGCTTCGGCAAGGTGATCCACTTTCGCCGTACCTTTTTGTTATGTGTATGGCGAAGCTGGCTCTTATGATTAAGGACAAAGTGAGCCTTGGTCTTTGGAAGCCAGTTCAGGTTCGAGAGGTGGGCCTGGTATTTCTCATTTGTTCTTTGCGGATGACGTCCTATTACTTTTCCAGGCTAGTAGTTCTCAAGTTAACCTTGTTGCTAACACTCTAAGAGATTTTTGTGAGGTATGGCCTCTGAATTTGGATAAGTCTCGAGCTATGTGTTCTTCTGAAGTTTCGGCCCAAAGGAAGTTGAATTACTCCAATATTTCCGGCATCCGTTGTGTGGCTGATCTTGGTACGTATTTGGGTTTCCCTTTGGTTAAAGGAAGAGTCAATAAGGCTATGTACAATGGTATTATTGAAAGAATTCAAAGTTGTGTTGCCTCTTGGAAGGGTAGACTGTTGAATAAAGCTGGGAGAGTTTGCCTTGCAAAGTCGGTAACTTCTTCAATCCCTTCTTATATTATGCAAATTCATTGCTTGCCAAAAAGTGTTTGCTCCAGAATTGATAGCATGACTCAGAATTTTGTTTGGGGTACAAATCAAGCTGACCATAGCTGGAGTCTTGTTAACTGGCAGACTGTTAGTTGCCCTAGAAAATTTGGAGGGCTTGGTTTGAGGGAAGCTCGTTTGGCTAACATTGCTTTGTTAGGAAAAATGGTGTGGAGTTTGATGTATGAGGAGAATAAGCTTTGGGTTCGGGTCATAAGGAAGAAGTATTTCACTAATAACTCTTTATGGATCGCAACCCGTAAGGCTAATGATTCTATTATTTGGCACAGTATCTGTGGTGCGCTTCAAACCGTACGGCAGGGATTCCATTTGCAGATAGGGGCTGGTATGACTTCTGTTTGGTACGCAGATTGGGTTGGGCTTGGACCAATATGCCATCTTGTAGATTTTGTGGACATTTCGAATACTACCTTGCAATTAAAAGATCTATGGAATAATGGGTCTTGGTCTTTGGATAGGCTAGCTACTAGAATCCCAGATAGTGTAAAAGAGGCTATCGTGCATGTGCCCATCCCACTACAAAAAAAGAACTGTTTAGCGACCGGCATATTCGGTCGCTAAACTTTCTAATTCGATCGCTATTTAAGTTAGCGACCGATTCATGGTGGTGGCTGATAACCTGGTCGCTAAGCTTTTAGAGACCGAAATAATAATTCGGTCGCTAAATGGCGACCGTAATTTCGGTTGCTAAATAATAAAAAACGATCGCTACACGGTTGGTCGCATTGTTTGGGTAACCATTTGTAGCGACCGATTATCGGTTGCTAGTTCGGTCGCCAATTTTGGTTACTGTTAACCTATATTAGCGACGGATTTTCGGTCGCTAGACCACAATCTGTTAATGGTAACTAAAGTTTAGCGACCGAATTATTGGTTTCTAATTCGGTCGCTAAACTGATTTTTATTAATTTTTTTAAATTTAATTTTTAAAATAATAAATTTTTTCTGTTTTTCTTTAAAGTTTAGCATAAATACTAATAAAACACACCAAATTACTAATGAAATATACAATCATAAGAAATAATGAATATATATAAAAAAAAATTAATGCAAAGTGTCGTACAAGAATCGTTTAAAGTAAAAAATATGAAGAAAAAAAATTCAGTCATGATGAGGGGGAGGTGGAGGAATCCAATCATCCTCAGCGTCCGTACCACCGACGTCTGCTATCTGATCGTCCTCTGCAATAGCAGCATCAGTAGCTGGCGGCGAAACTGGAGGAGCGACAGCAGGCGGCACAACCGTCAGAGCATCACCCTGAGCAACTGGAGTCTGAATCCTCATCTGCTCCAATACCAGCTGCAGCGGTGTCCGCCCTCGCTCGATGCTCGCTCGCATCATTTCTTTGGTGTGCCTGAGTCAACTGTGCAATCTGGTGTGCCATCTGCTGCTCTCTCTCGCTCTTCTCCCGAAGCTCCGCGTTCAACTGCGTGATGGTGTCCTGCATTTGGTTGAACTGCTCCTGAGGGACGGTATCGGCGTAGGAAGGAGCAGACGTGCCGGATGATGAAGCGATAAACTCACCTGCCAGGTGTCCGAGGCCATACATGTACCCCTTCTTGTTCCTGCCCCCGACGACCTCCAAATAAATGGCATTATCGTCGACGGAGATAGAAGAGCTGGGCCCATCACCAGTCAAGGCCTCATCTTGTGACTGTGAGGCACGTGATATGGTATCATCCTTCTTCTCGTTGAAGCCCACCTACAAAGTATAGTTGAAGAGATTTAGTTAAAATTATAATCAATATTAACAAATCATTTACAATAAATTACAAGTAAACACTAAATTGTTTTTTTTGCTTACAGCATAGTTATGGGCCTTGTCATTGACCCATGTCCCCGACTTCAACTTCTTCGTCCTCTCCACCAACTCCATAGCAGTGGGGGCCCGCTGTTTCTGTGCTTTCTGCACAGAAAAATGTAATCTTAAATTCATAATAATAATTAAAAATGAAAACTAATTAAATAGTATAATAAGTCAAAAGTTTAATGTATTACCAGCTCGTCGTAGTGGGCGGCGGCTGATTTAGACCTGCCTGTCCAAGCACATGCGCCACCATCAGAAGCTCGATCACGCGCCGATTGTGGCCCGGATTTCTGGAACTTTTCAAGAGCCCAAGATCTTGGTCCAACTGCCTCCTGATCTCATGATCCATCCAATTCCCTTTATTCTTACCCTTACTCAGCTTGTTCGTCAGATTCTTCATGACCAGTGAGCCTTTATGCTCAAATATGTCATTGACGAGACCCTCTAAAGCTACGTCCCACCTATACTCTTTCTGCAACTTACAGTTGTTAGGAAATTCGTGTGTGTGTATATATATATATATATATATATATATATATATATAAGGTAAATTTAATTTAAATAACTTAATAAATTGTTACCTTAAACTCTTGAAACAACTGATCCCTATGGCCCCCTGGGATGGCCTTCCATGTAGGCCATGGACCATCAAACTTGCGTCGCAGGATCTTCGATATCGAATCAGAAGGGCCCTTCGCGGGGAGAAAGCTGCAGCAAAATTAGAGCATTAATAAATGTTATAAATAAATAAAAAAACAAGTAAATAGAAATTAACGATACTTTATATATATTAAAAAATTAAATTAGCTTACTCGTTATCCCCCCCTGGGGATAAGAAGAATCCTCCTGTCGGATGGATCACGACTCTCTTGTCCCGATGATGATGATGGTCCTGTCATAGGTGTGGATGATGAGGGTGCAACCTGTCCCAACCACATGAGGCTGGGTAGGGGGTGCAACTCCATCACCCTGAGGTGTCCCGTCCACAGAGGTGCTGGTAGGGTGGTCTTGATCTGAAGGCTGTGGGTCGACCATCGAAGGGACTCTCGCAGCACGACCTCTGCCACGACTTCCACGACGACCCCTACCTCTAGAGGAATCTTCATCTGTGTAAAAAATGAAAAGATGATTACACAACATTGTAAATAATACAAAAATAAATTACCTAAGTAGAATGACATTTACACAATGAATTATGACATAAATAAATTACCTAAGTAGAATCTCCTTCACTAAATTCACCCTCACTCTCATCAGTCTCACTTGATCAGAATGTGCCTTCGCTAGATGCGTCCAACTCGGATTGATCCATTAACTCTCTTTCAACTTCTTCCCCATTTCCGGAAATGTCCGCCAGAGAATTAACAATAATGTACGGCGTAATTTGCAACGGTACGTGGGGTCTTGAAAACTCATCATCTTGGTACGGAGCATCTTTTTCAGACTGGTTGATTACATTATCAGTAATTATACTGCGAGCCTTTATCTTAATAACACCCAACCAGCCTTGATGTCCTTCGGGATATGGCGACTAATAAACCTGATCTGCCTGTTGTGAAAAAATGAATGGGTCGTACGCCTTATTATACCTTCGAGACAGCCTAACTTGAACAATACCATATTTTTTATCGATTTTTGTCCCTACGTCAAGAGTAGGATCAAACCAATCACACTTGAAGATAACAAACTTCATCACGGGGAAACTGGTATAATCGAGTTCAAGGATGTCAGTTAGAACCCCATAGAAATCATCATCTACATTGCCATCAGTGGCTCGCACACAAACACCATAGTTACACGACTGCATTCCTTCATTCCATGTTTTTGTACAAGACTCAGTACACGACTGCATTCCTTCATTCCATAGTTGAATATTGATATAGGAGGACTAGTTGAACTTCCTTTGCCCGAATCAATGTTTCTAGGTATCCTTGTCCTTCTCGTGTTAACTTCGTCCGGATAGTAATAAGAGGCAAAAGTGGAAGTCTTCTCTACTAGGTATGCTTCACAAATGGAACCCTCCACTCGTGCTCACTATGCCACCTCATGTGAGCTGCAGTGGCCATCGAAGAGTACAATCTTGTAAGTCTTGGCACGAGCGGAAAGTACCACATCTTTTTTAGCGACCTCTTCTTCTCAATGCTCATCCTAGTGGTTGTCTTATACCGATCCGCACCAGAAAATCGACAACATGTTATACTTTCCACTGAATCATCCTTATAGTACAACATACATCCATTCGGGCAACAATCAATTTTCAAACACCCCAGACCCAAATTTTCCACAGACTTCTTAGCATGATAAAAACTAGTAGGCGTCCGATTGTCTTCTGGCAACGCCTTGGACACTGACCTGGTGAGGCGATTAAAACAGCCTTCTTGCATATTGTAGTCAGATTTGAAACTCAACCATTCCATGCACATCAACAACTCCGTGTACTCCCGACATCCTTCCCACAATGGAGATCGCGCAGCACTCAGCATATCATAGAATCTTTGAGCTTCGAGATTCGGATTCTCCTCAATGTATTGGGAACCCATTCCACCATCTTCTCCCCCATCTTCTTCTAGTATAACACCAACCGATGGTCCAGCATGATCCATTATCATCTGCTCGTATGAATTCAATTCTTCCCTCCAGTCACCACTTCCATCGTACGAACCTTCAAACACAATCAGGTTTAAATCAGGCAACGTCTCACCATGGTTACTCCACCAATAGTAATAAGGCATGAAGCCCTTATCATAAAGATCGGCTACAACTCCATCCACGCTTTTGAAAGATTGACACTTGCATCTTTTGCAAGGACACCTCAAATGATCACCGCCCAGTCGTATAAATCTCTCCTCGCTAACAACAAACTCTATAAACTCACCCACTCCAACTCTATACTCTTCCCTAAGACGTTTATTCCGATCCAACCTACGATACATCCATTTCCGATTCTCCGGAATATCCATTGTTGGCAGTTAAATAGCCTGACCAATCCTACAATAACACTTATATATTACGGTGTATTCCAATAACTCCATCAAACTCGTTCTTATGACAAGGTATGAACCTATCCCATTCGAGAAGAAACCTTTACCACACTCGGCTAATAATAGTTATTCGCATATTCAAATACCTTATACTTGACAAAATTTTGGCAGCATTTCTCATCTGTCTCCAAGTACATGACTCGAGCACGGTGAGAATCACCGCGCTCAAGTATGCACCAGGAGAACAAAAGGAAATGCATCAGACCGAGATTTCAACAAGTATATAAGGCATTTGAAAATTGAAATGACTATTGTACGAGTGAGAAAAAGGTTTTTTCCCAAACTGTCCCACTTGGACAATTCAAGATTCAGAAGGTACGCATGCTCATTAATATTGAATCTCAAACAGGAAACTAAGGCTTTCGTAAATTAATAATTAACTCTAGCAGAAAATAAAACCATTAACCTATAAATATAGTTGAGCTTATATATTGCAATGTAAATCAATACAATCTTAGATAAAATATTGTAGCAAACATCCTAATGAGCTCTGCTCTCCACTAACGAGTAACACATAATTGTCAAACGCATGCATAACTTCTAAATTATCAGCATATAACCAGCATCCAGGCTTTCGGACTGGATCACATCCTATTGGGCTCTGCTCTCCACTAACAAACAACACATATTGGTAAACACATGCATAAACATTAAATTATCAGCACACAAATCCTATCGAGAAACAACATATAATCCACTAATCCTATTAAAAGTTTACAGCAAAAACTCCTTGCACAGAGTAACTAAAATGAGCTTCTCTTGTGCTCACTTGTAAGTTGTAGCTTGTATGCTAGATGGGTAAATAATAATAGAATGTAACAAATACTGTACGACAGATAAGCCAAACAGTACACACACATATACATACAAAGTAAAACAAGAAATTGATCAAACCAGAGCATTCATATAAATAAATAAATAAAAGATCATGGCTCATGGCTATTAGGCCTTCATGTGACAGCATAAAAAAATTAAGCATCATCAACCAAGCATACTCTTAAAGTTGGTTAAAAGGGTATCATATAACATATTTTGAAACAAATTGCTATTTAAGGGTATCTAACATTGCTCTTTAAAATAGTGCTACCAACATAAAAAACTTTCCAGCAGCACTCTTCATTTTCGTTGTCAAGAACCATGGGCACCCACACAAAGCAATTTAAATGAACCTTACACCTATATTAAAACCATTCAAAATTTTCACTTTCATGATACACTGTTGTTATACATATCAATTTGTATTGAAGCATGAATAAATATTAGGAATAATTAAATGAACCTAAGATGAAAAACAAATGATGACAGAAAAGAGATATAACAACAGAATGACACAACAAACCATATGAAGGCAACACAATAATCCATGTCGAAAATCCAGTATTCAAACACACAGTCAATGCTGCTGTCTAGATTCACAAGTTTGTTATATTCATCACAGTACCAATACAACTCATGCATTCTCAAAAAAGTGCACCCATATTACTGACATATGGTCTGCTATTTACCATTACAGATTTACAGGGTAATGGATTTGTGAAAATAAAAATAAAAGAAGCACGTTGCAATTTTTGCTCCAAAAATACAAACAAAACAGAGCCTTCAAAGAGCCAGAAAGTAGAAAGCATAGGGCAGAGAGCAGAGAGAGGGAACTTACCGGAGGTGGTGGTGGACCGGTGGTGCACGATGGCTCTCAGGTGGTGGTGGTGGCTCTACAGGGAAGCAAAAGAAAATTCAAAGAAAATTAAAAAAACAGAGTAATAGAGGGGAAGAGAGATAGAGAGAGACGTGGAGATAGAGGGAAAGGGATACCTGGGCTCGCAGTGGTGGGGGTGGGGGTGGCCGGACCGCGGCGGCTAGCAGTGGTGGGGGGTGGGGGTAATAGAGAAGAGAAGGAGAGAAGAGGGAAAGGGAAATGGGGGGTAAGGAAGGGTGGCACGTGTTGGTTCGTGGTGGGGGTGGGGGTCGCTCGTGGTGGCCTCACCGGAGGAGCTATCGGACAAAGAGAGGAGGAGAGGAGCTGAGCAGGGAAGGGAAGAAACAAGAGGGAAAAGGAAAATTTGGCGTGGGGGGTGGGAGAGGGAGGCCGCGTGCGTTTTAGGTTTTTATGATTAGCGACCGAAATAATTCGATCACTAATATCCGTCGCTAACTGGGTTAATTTGAAATTTGAATTCATTAATTTAGCGATCGATTTAAAATCGGTCGCTAACACGCTCTATTTAAATTTTTTTACGCGCCGTTTAGCGACCGAATAAATATCGGTCACAAATATAATTAAAATTTAACCGTTGCATTTAACTCCGTTGCCATTTCAGTCGCTAAAAAGTCAGCAAGTTTTGACTTTTACTTTCCTTTATTTATGGACCGATAACTCTGCTACGCTCTATTTCGGTCGCTATTTCGATCGCAGTATCAACTATAACCAGGTTTCATGTAGATCCTACAATCGGTCGCTATTTCGGTCACAAACAGCAACCAACAAATTCGGTCACTATTTTCGGTCGCTAAATAACCTTTTTTTTGTAGTGTCCCCAGTATCGTGCATGAGGATCTCCTAGATTTTTGGGTTTGGCAGGGCTCTAGGATGAAGTGTATACAGTATCTACGGCGTATAATTGGCTTCTGAAGAATGCCCAAAGTGGGGATGAGTCCCAAGATTTGAGATGGGTGTGGAGAACTCCAGCAGCTGCCAAGGTGCAACACATTTTGTGGTTGATCCTCCATCAAGCCCTTCCTACAAACATGATGAGATACACTCGTGGAATGGCTGTGGTGGGAACTTGCTAGAGATGTTCGGGTAATGAGGAGGACATATTATATTGCTTAAGGGATTGCTATCATTCCAAGGAGGTGTGGATGAGGTTGGGTCTTTGGGCTAATCCTACTTTTGCAAATATGCAAGATGTAAAGAAATGGATTCAAACTTTTGCTAAAGGTGACATGGCACCTTTGTTCTTAGCTGGAGTGTGGTGGTCTTGGTGTTGGAGAAACAACATGGTTTTGGGGGATGGATCTTGGTCCATTGATGCAGTTATGCATAAAATTCTCTTTAGCCATGATAAGTTTCTTTCGTATCTTGTTTTGGAGAACCAGCTAGGAGGGCAAAGATCTAGAATGGTTCGTTGGTATGCCCCTTTGGATGATGCAGTGAAGTTGAGTGTGGATGGGAGTTATTACGAAATGTCTTCTTCCATTGGGTCTGGTGGTATTTTCCCGAATGACAAAGGCACGGTTGGCAGGGTATTCTTGTAGTCATGGGTCTATGGATTCTTTGCTTGCTGAGCTTTTAGCCATTAGTCATGGCCTGGAGTATGCGTGGGATCTTGGTATAGAAACTTAGAGTGTGAATCTGATTGTTTGGAAGCTGTTCAAATTATCAGGACCAAAAGTTGGACGCAGTTTCATAACCATGCGGCTGTTATCAGGTGAATCGTGGGAAGATCCTAGGTTGTTAGTATTAACCATATATTCAGAGAAGCTAATGTTTGTTGATGAGTGCGATTTCACCTCATATTTGCTTATCATTTTGCATGCATTTTCATATAGCTTAGGCATATTTAATTAGATTTTTGGTTAATTTTACCTTGGAACGGGTAAGGCGGTTTTGTGGTGTTGTTTTGCAGGAATTTAGGATAAAATGCTCGAGATCAGCCATGATGGAGCTTACATGAAGATGGAGCTTGAAAAGTGAAGAAATTGAGCCAAACAGAATCCGTCACGGCCTGGCCGTGATGACCATCACTGCCATGACGGATTCTGCCTTGGGCGTTGCTTCACTGATTGGTCTGTCACGACCGTGATCAGTACGGAGTCTGCCTTGGGCGTTGCTTCACTGATTGGTCTATCACGGCCGTGACCACCATCACGGCTAGGCCGTGATCAGTTCTACCTGTGAGGGTCTGGTTCAGCTGACATGTCACGGCCGTGATGGTCATCACGGCCTGGCCGTGACCAGTTCTGACTTTAGCCTTCTTTCTTTTCAGCTTTTCTCGATCATGGTCGTGATGGTCATCACGGCTAGGCCGTGATGTACTCTGTTTGACTCATTTTCTTCACTTTTCAAGCTCCATCTTCATGTAAGCTCCATCATGGCTGATCTCGAGCATTTTATCCTAAATTCCTGCAAAACAACACCCCAAAACCGCCTTACCCGTTCCAAGGTAAAATTAACCAAAAATCAAATTAAATATGCATAAGCTATATGAAAATGCATACAAAATGATAAGCAAATATGAGGTGAAATTGTACTCATCAAACTACCCCAAACTTAAGACTTTGCTTGTCCTCAAGCAATAACCAAGGCCAGAAAATATAAGCATTCAGAGCATGGATAGTGAACCAAGAACCCGAGTAACTAATCCAAGTAACAGGCGTATTCAATAAATACCCAAGAGACAATCAATTACGAGTCCAATTAGAAGCTTAGGTTCTCTAAATTCATGTCTCTCACTAATTCGGGCACTCTTCTCACCTCGCTCAAGTGTTTAAGGGTATATGACAATTCGCTCAATTTCCTCAAGGAAGGTATTCTACCATAAGCTTGACTATTAACCAAATCTCTACTTTATTAATGAAAACACATAAGGATCAAGAGGTCTTTTATTTTGGTTGTAATGGGGCCATGGGATTAATTGTTAGGTGGGGAAATCAAGAAAAGGAAAATTCAAGAAGGCTAAGCAAAATATCAAACATTGCAAAGCATGACCACCTTCTAAAATACCTTTTTGGGCTTTTAGTTCACTTTTCCACCTTTCTTTCTTTCTTTTTATTTTATTTCTCACTTTCTTTTTGTCATCCCATTCTCCATTTTTTTTTTTTTTTTATTTGGAGAAGGAGAGATTTTCAATTCAAGAGAAGTATTTTTCTAACTTTCTTATTTCACAATTTTATTTTTTAAACTACCTTTTTACCCTTTTGCAATACTTTAAAAGGTGTCATACCAAGCATCATTCATCAAAATAAATTAAGGTACCAAGAAAAGTATTTTATTCTTTTAGGCTCAAAATTGGGCAACTAAGGGGTGGCATTTAATCAATCAAAGCTCAGAAGGCCGGAAAAACACCTAGTGCCTCAATCATTTTCAAATATGTTTTCAAAAAATTTTAAGTTTCAAAACGATTTCAAGTCAAGTTCTAGAGAATACAATCCAAGATGAATAAAACACTCTATCACAAAGGATGTGGTAGATTTAGTGAGTACCCCTTTTTTTGGCTCAAAAATCTCACATTTAGTAGTTTAAAATCAGTGAGAAACAGAAATCTAAGGAACCACATGCTAATTATCAACTATCAAAAGATCATCTCAATCATTTTTATTTTTAGCCTTATCACAAGAATAAAAAAATTAGGTTCAAAAATTCACTATCTCGATTTATTTGGCACCAAGTTCTCACAATTGGATGCATAATCTAAGCAAAGGGGCAATCTAATCATGTAATCATGCAAAACTATGCCTATATGAATGCAACATGAAAAAAAAATGCAAAAATGCAAAAAATTGCAAAAATACCCCTACCCCAAGCTTAAAACTTACATTGTCCCCAATGTAAATAATCAAGTCGGAGAAAGGAGAAAAATGGAACAACTCACCGAGGTGGTAAAGGGTGCTGGCTCACATGCCAGTCAAAAACTTGTTGGAAAATGTATCACGGCCGTGATTCTCATCACAGCTAGACCGTGATGAGCTACCAAAAGAAGACCAGAATCAATCACGGCCGTGACGCACAATATTTGGATCTGATGAAACTGATTTGATCTGAATTTGTGTTTGATTGGGATTCAAACTTCCCTAATCTATAAATATGGCAATCAGGCAGAGACTTGAGGAGGACTTTTGGGTTGCTACTGTTAGGCTAATTTTTAGGATCTCTCTTCTCCTTCTTCTTCTCTTCTCTTAGGTTTTATTTTATGTTGTTGTTAACCAAGCTTGTCATCACCGTGGCAATGCTTGAGTAGTAGCTTTATTTCTAGGGATTGGGGCTATGCCCAAGATCTGATTTATGTTATGAATTGATGTTTTACCTTTGTTAATTTCGATTTTGCTTTAGATCTGATTTTTGTTGTTTTAATTACTCGTAAATTCGGTGGCCACTTATTTGCGTGTCGTATATATTCTAAGTAGGAACCTAGCGGTGAACTTAGGTATCAGATCTATAGGATCAGACTTAGGACTTAAATCACGAGAGTTAGAAGCGGTCCTTCGAGGATTAACGAATTGTCACGAAACTTAAAGGGTTCAATCTAAATTCGACTACCACGAGAGTAAGGGTTGGTTTAATTGGGCACTGTTTTTGTAAACCGAGAGGGAGCATTAACTATTTGAGGATAAATTCGCCTTCAAAGCAATTTTGATAATTAATAAGGGGTAATCAATTTAGTAACATAAACAATCTTGTTGGTAACCCAATTCCTAGGAATCCCTTTAGATCTGAAAAACCACAAATTGATTTACTTTCTGTTTTACTTGATTGCATTCCTTATCTGATTTTCTAAGTTATCTCTTATTTCAAAAATCAAAACATTTTCGAAATCTTTTTTATATAGTCCAGTTTAATCGATTTGATAATTAGTTGCGATTTGAGATCACGATCTCTATGGGATCGATATCTTTTTATTACTTGGCGACGAATCCGGTACACTTGCCGGAACGTACGACATCATTTGTGCAGACCATTTAGCTAAAATGGGAGTTAAGCAGGCTGTGAGTGTTATGTTTTGAAACAATGTTCCCAGGGGGATGGGTTCTTTGCTTTTAGTTGACGTTCTAGGGCTAAGGTTTAATACTTAGCTTCTTCCTTTGTTTTCCTTTTTTTCTTTTTCTCACCACAAAAAAAAAAACCATGCCAGACTCAATATAATATATAATTATTACAAATTGTCCCAAAAGGTACACACCTATTTAATGAAAATAACCACTCTTTTAAGTCTATAACAGTAATAACTGCATATATAGTATTGTACCTAAGTTTTGTCATTTTTTTAATACTTGTTATAGGTGTATGTAATAATGTCTAAGCAAAGATTTACATATTTCATACCTAATTTTATTGGGTAAGATTAAGGTCCTCCTCCCAATAGATTAAGGATTAGTCGGTTTTTTTTTGGGTGATAGATTAAGGATTAGTCATTTGACAATCTAAATCGTTGATTACTTAATTAATTATAAGATTATAAATGAATAATTCAATGGTTAAAGATACATGAATGACTACAAAATTTAGAACTGCTATAAATTATAAAATTTGTTGTTTTGCCAATTTTTAAACACAAAAGTTTAGCTTCTAAGTAGATCTGGAAAGCGCATTTGCCTGGGATTAGAGCCCATGCTAAGTGCTTGTTTGTTTTAGATTTTCGGATGCTCAAAATTACGTTCGCATCTACAGAAAATAATTTTTTAATTTTGAATGTGTTTGTTTTAAATAAATTTTACATTTAATAAATTCAATTTTGGGTTGAGTAAAATTGATTTTAAGAGAAAAAATAGTTTTTAGCTTTTTCATTAAATATAATTGATTCTAGCTGTAGGAGCATAAATTTCTTTATATTTATAACTCAAAATTAATTTTGCTTTATCATCCAAATAAAAATAATTTTTCGAAACTCACTTTTAAAATGTCATCATCAAATATAAATCAACTTTTTGAACCTTGATTTGTTTTTTAAAAAAAATCATTTTTTTTTCAAAATCTATTGTATCCAAATTTTAAACAAATGGATCCTTAAACAGTGAAAGAAGCATGCCAAGCTGAAAGAAGAAGTGAGATTTGTTTTGTGAGGGATGGTTGTTTTTTTTTGGAGATAATTCAAATTAGTTAGTGTTTGTTAGTTTGTTAAAGTGTGATTAGTTTGTTGTAACTAGAGTGATTAGTTAGAAACTATTAAGAGAGTTAGTTAGTGTATGTGTAAGTTTATAAATAGACATAGTGTGTGATGTGAATTAGCACAAGTGGTGAAGTGAAAGTGTAATTGTGTGAAGTGAAGTGTTGAATAAAAGTTTTTTTAGTATATCTCTTTCTCTCATCTTTCTCAATATTTCTATTCTTTCTATATGTGTGCACCATGGGTGAGTGTGAGTGCTTGTGTTCCAACAGTTTTTTCTTCCTTGGGTTAATTTGTATGTGATATGTTGCTTGTTGATTTTCACATGTTTTTGTGTTTTAATTTGTTTTAATCTTTTCTTTAGAAGGGTCCCCATTCACTTCTTAAATGTATAATAAGGAGTTGGAAGAGTATGAGATTCAAGATTCAAACATTGACAAATGAGAAAAAAATTAACATAACAAATAATTACTAACATTTAACATTTGTCTATAAAAAAAAATGTATGACTAAATCCTCGTTCCTATCCAGTCGTGGAAAATACATAATGGGTCGTAAAAACATAGACAACATATAGCACTAACTAAGCAAGTGTTTCAAAAAAATTATCTATTTATTTTCCTACTATGTTACATATGACTACTTATAAATTCTAAACCCCAAAACATAATACCTGACATATAAAAAACGTCACTGAAAATAATATCACCAAAGACAAAGAGTGACCAGACATTTTCAATCCACTTCATTCGTAGCCGAAGAATTCTACACCACTTATTGTGATATTACATATACGTGAGGACTATATGAGATTGTGGTATGTACATTGCAGATTGCCTTTTATATGCACATATATTTTTTATTTAGTCTTTACATATATCCGAGGCCAAATAGTTGTCATTTATTAAGCACAAATATTGACACGGATATAGACGTGTCAAAATTTAAAAATTGTAGGACATGCACATGGCATATGTGTAGATAATATTGAGAATTTAGGGGGAAAAATGCATAATTTATAATATCCTAATCATGTTCGAATTTTTTGTTAAATTAATCTTTTACTCTTGCAGTTTCATTATATTTTTAAACAATTCCTATAGTTTAAAAAATGTAAATTAAGTTCTATGATTTTAAAAAATAAATAAATTTGATATATATTTATATTTAGATAAATTTTCAATTAAATACTCGCGAATCAAGTATTTTTAATTAAGTGTCTAAAATTTGTACTAATAGAGACATAGTTTTAATATATAAAAAAATTGAAGTACAAAGACCTAATTAAAACATTTAAATTGTTAAGGCTTAATTAAAAATTCGGTAAAACCAAGAACCATAATTTTTAAATTAGTCATCTGTCATCGTGGCATACAAGCATCATATCCCACATGGTCACAACACCAAAGGTACAATTGTTTTAGATTGTGATAGAATTCATTTTAGAAGAATTGATTTTTAAAAAATCAAGATTAAAAAATTGATTTGTATTTGGTAATAATAGATTTAGAACAATTGATTTTATTTGGATGATAAAGTAAAATCACTTTTGAGATATAAATACATAAAATTTTATGGACCCTACATCCAAAATCAATTATTCTCAAAACTAGAAATTTTTACTTCCATCAAACTCAGTTTTGAACTCTAACACTTTTTTTTTTTCACCGAGTTTTTTATGCAAACAAAAACTGAAGTTGCAAAAGGTGTGTTTTGGAATGGAGCATTTATCGGTTTGCATCCATTCTCCAAGCTTCATTATAGATTGTCATCCATTGATTTAGCAAACATAAACTTAATAATCAAATTCGCAATGCACATCACAAAGACATAATAGTATTGCACAAACTTTTATCTTCAGGAGTACAAAATGCTGCAAAACTTACAACATCAAAACACATAAAAAGACATCCAAAGCTGTTGAAAAATACAAGTAATGACTCTTCTTTGAACTATTGAGAAGTTCATTTTTCTTATTTTTAGAACTTGTCAACAATCCCTCTTTTGCTGTCTGTCTTGTATCACTCACTCACTGTATATAAGTTGTGAAGCGGAGAAGAAAGAGGATGAGCACTGCCTTATTGTCTCTTCACTCCTTTCTGCTCCGGTCCTTCCATCTTATATATAATCTACCTATTTTTATCTAACCTAATGAAATGCAAAATACACAAGAGAAGTAGAAGAAAATGAAGATTTGACACCAAAAGGGAAAAGGATAATTAAAAGAACCTCTCCTCACTAGTCACTGCACATTTCTCATGGCTGCACAGTTCTTACACAACACAGCAGAAACTGTTTGCATCTCACTTCAAACCAAATTGATCATTCTCAGGCCAATAAGTAGTTGGCAACTGAGACATCTGCTGGAGAAGCAGAATGAATGTAGACAAATTCAAGGCTTTTACCTGCTGATAATGAGCTGAGCCATGATGGGAAAGTGTATGAATCACCTGACTTTGTTACACCCCATATTGGACCATAAAGCTTAGATATTGAAAGATCAAGAGACTTGAGAGTCTTGGCAGATTTGTTAGTCACAAGTGTCGAGTATCTGTAATAAGTTCTTCCATTGGCAACCCATGAGGTGGTCTTTTTCTGTTCAATGGAAATTGGACCAGACCATGAAGCTGAAAGAGAAATTCCTCAGTTAGATTTTAATCTCAAACATCTCATTTTAGTTTCAAGTTGAAGTATTTCTCCGGTAATTGAATTAAGCAAACCATATATAATGTGCAAGTGACTAGCCAAAGAGTACCTGGAGATGGGGTTATCTTGGGTTTGGGGGATGGTTGGGGCTTGGTGACCACAGGCTTTGGAGCTGGAACAACAACTGTAAGGAAGAAATTACACTTGATTACCATATATTTGATAGAAGAAATTTGGCACTGCTACCATATATGATATATCAGAAAGGAGCATTGAGTGAGTGAGGACAATGATGACAATACCTGGAAGGAGCTGATTATAGCCACCATGACCTCCACTTAGTCTTGCTAGAATACCAATAAGAGGAGCATTGTTGTAGGTTGCTGGCTCTGTTTGCTCATAATTATCTCTTTGATCAGCAAAGTTGTCATATGCATCAGGTCCACCAACAATAGCACCAGTAAGCAGATTGGGGTCGCTACTTTTGCTGCTAAACCAAGTAGCATAACCTCCACGGCAGCTGACAAATGAAGGGTTAACCTTAATAGACACAATGGATGAACCTCTGTGGTGAACCCTTTGAGGGAAGTTGCTTCCATAGCCCACCATGTAACTTGTGGCTCTTGGGTTGTCCCCAAGAATGTAATCCACCTGAAGGTTCAACATGAAAAGTGTTCACATTTTTTAATAGAATTTAATTTCTATGTACTGTCAGTGTAAAGTATCATAAGTCATGATATGGGTGATTTTTAAGATAATTAAGATAAGAGACAAATATTTTAACTTATGTGGCAATTTCTAATTGATTGACCGTGTAAAAATTCTTTACACTAACAATACATTCCAATGAAATCATTTTTTAATAATTGATTGCAACTACAAAGTGTTCAATTGAATGTAACAAAGTGAATGCAAGAGATGGAATTTTACCTGAGACTTTGCAAGGTTGAGAAGCTCAGCAGGAGGGACGTTGCCTGAACTGCATCTCAGGTTTCTACCAGAAGAAGCAAGGTAGTCAGAGTAGACAGTGGCTAAAAAGGATGCACTTGTGACAAATTGCATGTTGTTCCATCTCTGGCGGAAGATGAGGCCACCTGGTGTCTTCTGAACATTGCGACTACCCTTTCCAAGGCATGAACACATGAAATACTCAGCCTTCTGCTGATACCTCTCGAAGACTGGTGCATGATGACCAGCTTTGCCTTGCATAAGGAACTGTAAGGAAAAAACAGATAAAAGCTAGTTAGCCACTAAACACTAATGTTTGATAATACATGCCTACTATGGTAGACGCTAACCAGATCGAGATTTGTTGTCTCATTTTATTGTACCACACCCTAGTTCTATCACTATTGTCTTGCCACATCCTGCCTTTCTAAAACTATATCAAATTTTTAGTGATGTGGTGAGATAGTATTGATAAAGACATAGTATGATAGAGCAAAATGAGACAGCAGATCCTTGCTCAAGCTAACCTATGTTTATTTTTTACTTTGATTAATCTTATTAATAAGATTAAAAATAATTAGTTTAACCTTGGCGACTAATGTCTGGACCCCAGCATACTTGACATCCCAACCAAATTCAGTCATGCCCCAACCAGTTCCACCCATGGAGTCACCATTTCTCCCAAGGTAATCCAAGTAATACTGATTGTTAGATGCTTGATACAACCATGCAGCAGCCCACAGCAATTCATCCTGTGAGTACAAATTACCAAAACTCAATTAATTTTTACTTTTCCTCTTGAATTGATTGTTAATTCAAGCAATACTTGCAAATGCACATTAATTGTTTCAAAATTTCAAATGGGAAAATTTTTAATTGCTTCAAAATTAATCGTGCTTGGGTCAAAGGAACACACATCTGAACAAGAAAAACTTACATTGTAGCCACTGATGGATCTGTAATACTTCTGGGCAACGGTAATGCTGCTGTCATATTTGCCTCTGTACTTATCCGCAAAATCAAATAACTGTAATTGATCAAACACATACACAATCAGTTGAGCAGGTACGAGTGGAAATGGAGTGAACAATCATTAATTTCACTAGGCAAATTAATTTACTTAATGTCAAAGTAAATTGGAAAGCATTTATTAAATCAACCCCATTTGGTGTCCTCATTTATTTATTTACTAATTTGAAAGGTTGAGATCCTCCTGATCCCCGCATTTATTAGATGCAACTAAACTACCCCACACAGTAGAGGGATCAGAGTCAGATCAGGAATGACTTTTACGACAGAACTACATTTATTCAAGGGCATCAAACAAGAATTTCGGAGGTAACTTAATTTCTTCGTCACTCCAACTCTCCAACTCTAATAAATGATTAACTAAGGTGGTGTTTGGAAGAGCTTATTTAAGCTCCTTTTGACTTATCTGATGACATAAGCTTTTATGTGGTGTGTTTGGCAGAGTTTATAAAAATAATTTATGTCATCCCATAAGGAGTTTTTGACTTATTTTCATAAGTCACTGGGAGAAGCTTATGGAATTATCATAAAAGCTTATACACTAAACACCCTCTCCGTATTTTTCACTATTCGAATCCTCTCATGCCCCTTTCTTTCTTTTTCTTTCTTTAAGTGCTTATGACATAAGCTCTCATACGATAAGATCTTATGCAATAAACTCTTAATTAAGTTGTTTTTCCAAACACACCCTAAATGAACATGTTGTTCACCAACTAGTAACAGTGACAGAAACAGGAACAGAATCGACAGGCCAGTCAAAAAGTAAAGTAAAAGGTAACAAGACAGCGGAAAATGAGGTCCCGCGTAACTAGAAACTAGCTCCAATATACCATTGAATATAAAGTAAGTACTAGCAGTATTAGTAACTAGGAATTTTTTATGTTAGGCATGACTATCACAATCACAATTAGCCAAATGTATGCACAGAATTTAATTATAATTATATTATTAATATAATTTTCATTGTATTAATTAAAATAATTATTATAAAATTAATATATATTTTTAATCATACAAAAATACATAATTTAATAAAAATATTTGCATTAATACATGATCCAACAAGGCAACAACCCTAACCAAAGAGTGTAATTTCACCCCAAAAAGGAAAAAAGCAAGGCGAAGTAGCACCGACAGTGTACCCACGTGACATGAAAATGGCAAATAACGAAATTTGCTTTTGGGGTGATGTGAATGCGAAATGCGAATCCCTTCAAGGGGACGGTTAGGATCTGGAACCGCACAAAGATCTATCTGTACGGTCAAAAGCGTCTACCCGTGATCAAAGGGTAAAAGTGACCCTTCGCAGTCCACGATAGACATTTTGGTCTGTCTTCTCATTATAGAAGAAAGAAAAAGAACAACACAAATTTAACTTTGGACCACAATCATTCTCATAATCTCATTACTACTACTACTAGTGAGAAAATAGGGGGAAAATTATTCAGTATTCCCACTTGTTTAGCTATTATAAGAAAATGGAAAACAAAATTCGAGTTAAATCTTTGATTAACAGAGAAAGAAGGACTATGTAGAGACGTTAAAGAAAAAGTTAAGTGTAAAAAATGTATTCTTATGGGTCCCAAAAAAATTGAGATATTATCTCCACTCTTGTTTTTGTTTGTTTTCTTGAGCAACCATTTGCTATGCCATCTCACTGCAATCAAAATGTATGTCATGATATAAACAAAATACTCCAAGCTAAATTATCACTTCTTTTTCTGAGCTGCATCTCAATTTGCTCATACACTATTTTTTAATAAAAAATTTATCTTTAATTTAAGAGACGAGTACTGTACTTATTAATAAAAAACTCTTGCTTTGGTGCTAGCTATAAAGTCTTGGCCATAAATGCCGCTCTAACCTATACGGCGAAGTTGCTCGCTATAACGACTCTGACAAAGAGCCATAAAAGTGTAACTGCATCGAAACTCCAGAATACACATCTTATAATTACTGATTGATAAAATTATTTTTAATACATTAAACAATTTTTAATAAAATTATTCTTTATGCGAAATAGAGTCTCATTTTTAATATCCAACGATTTCACCGATATACGCCGCTCAGAATTAACATTCAACTCACGAGGACCACACCCTCATATTTCTCTACCCTTTTCACATTGCATTATCACATAACCTATTAACCGAAGTGCTATTTGTCTGGCTATTTATTTAAATTTAAAATAAATAAATAAATACGAATGTTAAAAAAAGAAATTAATAAATAATAAAGCATACATATTACATAACCTATTAACCGAAGTGCTATTTTTTTTATGAATAATTAACTGAAGTGCTATTTGTCTGGCTATTTATTTAAAATAAATAAATAAATACTAATATTAAAAAAAGAAATTAATAAATAATAAAGCAAAAAAATGAATGGTAAGAAGTAAGAACAATGAGAGTCAAAAAAGAAGAACAGTGTGGGAACCTGGTAGGCATGACGGAGGAGCTCGGCGGCATAGGAAGGATTAGAGTGACGGAAAACAATGGAGGCAGCTGCCATAGCGGCGGCCGTTTCTCCGGCGAGATCCGACCCGGGATTGCTGGGATCAACCTTGTAAGCATGACGGTCTGTGGTCATGTCCTCTGGCCTTTGCCAACAGTAATGATCACTGTTCCCATCTCCTACCTAATTCTCAAAAAAATACATCCACAACCACAAACAACATCAACAACATTCTTAATTCACAAAATATTCAACACCTAATCACTGGTAACATTCCACTTCTCACACTTTGTGAAATTGACAAGTTCCCCTATGAATAATATAATATTTTTATTAAAAAAAAAGAAAGTAAACTCCGTGCGTAAAAGAAAATAATATCAATAAGGGTAAAGTAACCCCTACATAATAATAAAGCTACTAAGTTAGTGTCTTTAGGGAATGAATAAAAGAAATTATACATTTTAATATAATAAAAAACAATTAGATTCTTCGTAATAATGTATAGAAAAAGAGAAGGAAAACAAAAGGGTACCTCTCCATAGAGAACATTGGGGTAAGGGTGAGCTTTGATGAAGTAGTCAGTGCCCCATTTGATAGCTTCCATGGCATGACCAAGCTCACCGGAAGCACCCATTTGGTTGCCATATTCTATGATGCTCCATGACATCATTGTAACCGTAAATGCCATGGGTAGACCAAATTTCACATTGTCCCCTGCATCATAGTACCCTCCAACTAGATCTACCTGTAATTGTGAAAATTAAAGAACAACGTTTAATTAATTAGAGTCTAATATGTTCATTTTAGACTAATAGAAATTATGTATGTTTATGTTAAGTTACCCCGCTGGCCTTGCCGTCTTGAAGACCAGAATGAGATCTCCATTTTACCCTCTGGTGAGAGGGAAGAAAACCAGATCTCTGAGCTTCAAAGAAGAGAATGCTCTTACTCAGAGCTTGACCGTAGTCATGGCCAGCTAAAGCAAAAGGTGAGCACACAATGAGAAGAAGCACAGGAAACAGGGTAATGAACTTCACAAGTTTCTCCATGAAAGAAAACAATGGATGGAACACACTGTGATATGTTCAGTTCAGTGTGCTAAGTGAAAACAGGGAGGAACTAGTGGAAGTGGCAATGCCGAAAGGTCTGAGAAAGGAGTGAGCGAGAAGGAGGGTACAGGGGATGGAAACTGAGGAGCTAGAGGGTCTATATATTAAGGACAGGAGGGAAAAGGAAGGTATCAAGAACACAGAAATTGACAGTGATTTAATAAAAAATATTAATAATTTGTTTTTTACGTTATTATTTTGTTTTTGTTTTTGTTTTTATGAAGTGGCTGATAATGTTTGTGATGATAGAGGAACAATGTCATGTGGGCTTACAGGAAGGACAGGTCGGTGTGGTTTTTAGGGTATTTGTAGAAATTAAATTACTGCTCAACGATAAATAAAGAATGAAAAAATAGTAGGACATTAGAATGGGAAATTGAGCGACTATAGCGTGTGATTGAGATTCTGGTAATTTTTTACCCTCAAAACAAAAAGGATGTCTCTTAGGAGCTTTTGTTTTTTTTCTTTTTTCCACTCGTGATTTTGTGTCCATGTTCCAATTTTATTTTATTTTATTTTTTTGGGTCAATCCAAGGTATCCATATGTTGATCTTTCCCGACATATGTTCTTTCATATGTATGATTCAGAAATCGAATCCCTAACCAAAATAATTATGGTTGCGTTTGATTTGTAAAAGGTATTAGGATAGTACAGGACAAATCCTTGAATCACAGAACAAATTTCTTTCTTACATATTGTTAGATGAATAATGAACATCACAAACAAAATAACATTAAATTTATCGAAATATCCTTTATAATATATATTATTTAATATATAAATATAGACAATAGAGAGAGAGGGAGAGAGGAGGGAGAGAGAGGAGGGGAGAGAGGAAAGGAGAGAGAAGAGAGAGGGGGGAGAGGAGAGAGAGGAGAGAGTTGTAAGCATATTTTTATCTTTTATTAGTCTGTCAATGAGACAAAAAATTATCCCATGATTTGGTCCCCCACCAAATCATGGGTTTTTATCCTGTCGCTCATCCCATTTTTTGTTCTGTCCCTGATCACTTTTAAAATCAAATAGGAGATAAAAAATTGTATACTATCTTAGTCCTCTAATTTTTTGCTAATCAAAGTCACCCATGTCTCAATTGTTGCTATATAAAGCTACCATATTCGACTCGATTAAACAGATATGCATGTCTTCCTTTATTCTAATTCAAAATACGATAATTTTTTTAGGCTTTTCTCTAATTTAAATTAATATACTCTATTGATTTTGATAAAATTCTTAAAATTTTATTTACCGACCCCTTTAGAAACTGATGTTAAATTGAAATATATAAAACCAATAACCAAACACTTCTCTTGAAAAATTGACATTTTATTTATAAACAATATAACAAAGTGAGATTTTGCTGTCTTTTAAGATTAGGTTATATTACAAGTCTCAGTAGATACTATAATACTAATAGTAATAGTAATAGTAATAGTTACTAAAGGCTTACCAATTAAACACCACCTTTTTTAAATCTACAAAATACAAGCACTTTTAAACTAAACCAAGTTAAAGTTTTGACTTAATTGCATTTTTCGTTTTTGTTAAAGTAATACTTTGGTTCTATACATCAAGATTTAATTCTTGATTTGGTCTCTATACATAAAAATTATTAAAGTGATCCTTATACGTACAAAAAGTTCCTATTTGGGCCCCGCCCGCATAAAAATTTTAGGACCGATTTAATAATTTTTGTTCAGATAGGACCAAACGCAGAATGTATAGGGACCGAATGAAGATTTTTTGTACGTATAGGGACCATTTTAATAACTTTTTATGTATAGGGACCAAATCGAGAATTCATATCATGTATAGAGACCAAAATATTACTTTAACATAAGGTTTTCTTATTATTAATTTTGTACGATTTTAATCCTTATAGTTTTTTACGTATATTTAGTACCCCGATTTTTTTAATATTGCAAATTTGAACTTTCCATCCAACGTCTATCAACTTTTTCAATGATCAACGTAGAAGAATCACTTCTCTAAGCGCACAAAACTTATGGCTGAGGTTCTCCCTTCTCTACCTCTCCTATTCAACATGATTTAATGTCTTATCTTTGCTATTTACTGATTTTGTCCCTCATTTTCGGGACATTTTTTGGTTTCGTAATAGGATTCGTTACTACAAAAGTCCAACCATAGATTTTATGTGTTTAGGATAGTGATTCCTCTTTATTAATCATCAAAAAAATTGATAGATGTTAAACGGAAGAATCAAAATGACAACATTAAAAAAATACGTGACCTAATGTAAAAAAAAAACTTTAAAGATCTAAATTGTACATAATCAACTGTAGAATAACCAAAAATCACAATTTAACCAAAAGTTTATAACTTTAGGATGGATGGTGAGCTGTGAATCTGGGATAGAACAATCAGGAATGGCCATAGGAGGAAAGAAGCTGTGTTATCTGCTTACCTGCTCTATTTGCGGTGTGCACGCCATGAATTCAATTGACCCTTTTAGCACAAGTTCACTTTTACAAGGTCCACACTCCACGGCGAGAGGCACATGACTTGCAAGTTACGTGGGGTTAGGCCATTGGATTGTTTAGTGCAAAAAGTGTCAATATTGTTTGACCGTAATTAAATTTAAACGATTCCCGGCGTTATTAACTTCTTCCTACCGAGGTTGATTTTAATGGAAACCCCATGTTCTTATGATTTGATTGTTCCTTGCTCTATGCGTAGAAAAAGAGTAGTGCTTCCACAATTTACGTTCTGTTGTCCCGACCCCATGCTCTTTGATTACTGATTAGTCCATGTATAATTTTTGTTGAATGGTTTATTAATAAACTAAGATAGTGTTTGATATAAATTTTAAAAAGGTATTTTCATGAATATTGACATAGGAATAAAATTTTGAAATTAAATAAAGTAGAACAAGTCATTAATCCAGAATCAAAGGTGTGCATGAGCTCCATCACTGCTTGTGCTTGTGAAAAAGAAGCATAAGACACAAATCAACTAATCATCGGAAAAGAAGCAACCTGGGATTCTTGAGGACACATGTCTAAGGTAATTAATTTCCATAATCGCCTAATTTCTTCTTTTTTTTTTTTGTAAATTATATCATTACAAAATGTAATTGCAGAAGGAGTTAAAATAATACAGTATATGGAGAACTAGGAGTAGCCAAGTAGGAATGTACTACCATTTGTATATATGTAACAAAATACTAACATTTGTATGTAAAAAATAATTTTTTTGTTCAAGATAATCAAAAGCAAATATGCTATTATAAAATTAACAAGAGTATCTTACATTAATTAAGTTGGTTGAGATTCAATTTTTATCAAAAATCATTAATTGATAAATGAATTATCAATAAGTATCTTGATAAACACTTATCGAAGTTGAAATCCTTTTGAACACTAAAACTGGAGAACTACTTGATCCTAAATTTTGATGTATCAAAAGAAACAAAATGGAACAAGAGATATAATCGTAGAGGATGGACCTGTATCCAGGATTCGAATGCCCCGACAACCCGACAATAAATACTCATGAATCATAACTATTTAGTTCTGATTATCTGAAATTAATTCTCTATTGCCACCGACAGCATCCCAGGTAAAAATATGCTAAAAACTTTCAAATTTCTCCCTTCAATATCAATTTCAATTTTCACAAATATTCAATGGCACCTTAGGAGGCCAAGGTCCAAAAGAATTAGACTCTCTTCAAGTCTCGTTACTGAACCCATAAGTCTCAGGTCTTAGTTCAAAACAAAAGGATATCAATGTTTAACTTACTTTACCACTATAGGTTTAACTAGATCACTTGACACTCTGGTAATGGCAAAATGTCCCTTTTATCCCTTTTATACATCGCCTTTTAATACCTAAATTTTAATCGTTTATAATATATCCATTATCATTTTTAAGACAAAATTAATTTAAGGTTTAATTATTGAGTTAGTCCCTGAACTATTTGAGAATTTTCAATTAGGTCCCTAAACTAAAAAAATTTCTAATTAGGTCACTGAACTTATATAAAATTTTCAATTAGGTCCCTGAACAAAAAAATTGTAATTGGATCCCCCTGAACAAAAAAATTTGTAATTGGATCCCTGAACTTATATAAAATTTTCAATTAGGTCCCTAAAGTAAAAATGTGAATATATAAAAAAAAAAAAAAACAAAAGATGATAGATGATAGATGATGAAATTTTTTTTAACAAATTTTGTCTGACATAATAATAAAATGACAAAAGATGAATATGAGAGAAAAAACTCACTATTTAAAATAATAATAATAAAAAATAAAACTTAATGAGAAAAATTATTGTTTACAAATTAAACTCATTTTATATTTCCTTATTTTGTTATTATCATTTCAAGAATTAAATTTGTCTCTACAATTTCTCTATTTTTATTTAATTATTATGCTAAACAATAATTTTCTCAATAAGTTTTATTTTTCCTATTATTATTATTTTTTTAAATAGTGTGTTTTCCTCTCATATTCATCTTTTGTCATTTTATTATTATGTCAAACAATTTTTTTTTTCTTTCCAAATTTCACAATTTATCATTTTATTACTTTTTATTTTATATAGTTATCTTTTTACTTTAGGGACCCAATTGAAAATTTTATGTAAATTCAGGGACTCAATTAGAAACTTTTAAGTTTAGGGACTCAACTGAAAATTTTATATAAGTTCAGGGACCTAATTAAAAAAAAATAGTTTAAGGACCTAATTGAAAATTCTCAAATATTTTAGGGACCAACTTAATAATTACACCTTAATTTAACTAATGATAACGAAATAGACATAAAAAAAGTGTAAATAAAATGAATTGGTTTGAACATATGATTATTCTGATTGAAAACTCCTAAAAACTCACGTTGCTTATAAAAATTTTGTATGCAAAATAACATATATAGGCCCCGTTTGTGAGAGCTTAAATAAGCTCCTTATGACTTATCTGATGTCATAAGTTCTTATGCCACATGTTTGCCACAACTTATGAAAAGAACTTATGGCATTTCATAAGTTACTTTTAACTTATTCTCATAAGTTAGGAAAACTAGCTTATGGAAATTGCAGAAGCTCTTATGCGGACCAGCGCCCAGCGCTGGTCCTCTGCGGGAAGTGATTTTGGAGATTCGCCCCGCGAACCTTGGCTCGCCTCGCGAGTGTGGAAACCAGAAGCCAGCGCCCAGCGCTGGTGATGTAGCGTCCAGTGCTGGTGAAAAAATTAAGCGTTTTTCATCTTTGTTTAAAAAAAAAACCAATAAATCAAATTATTTGGTTTTTTTTTTGAAGCAATCAAATTGTTTGTTAAAATTACATTTTTATTGTAATTTTATAAAAAAAATGTCCATAAGCACTTATATAGTAATGTATCCAAACACTTTAATTTTGTATAAGTGCTTTTGGAAATATGCATCCAAACGCACATGACTTATTGAATTCAAGCTCTTATGGCATAAGCTCTTGTACAATAAGGCCTTATGCTATAAGTGCTTAGTTAAGCGTTTTTCCCAAACGCACCCATAGTAGGGCACTTCTAGGGTACCCTTAATAATAAGAGGGTACGGTATTCCCGTGACTATCAACCTATGGATTCATCCGATACACCGAAATAATGAATAGACTCTTAATAATAAAACAAAATATTAAAGAGCTAAAAAAATACTTAGAAACACTAGAAAAATTAGAACAAAATAACCATGTTACTCACACCCAGTATTTGGTTATAAAAAGAATAAAAAGGTTAAAACAAGAATTAGAAAATTACATATGATAACGAGTCTATCTGAAGAAATAGAAGCAGGATTTAAAGAACTAGAAAGACTTATGAAAGAAATAAATAAAAATATTATTCAACTAATTGAAAAAACGTATAAAATTGTAAATTACACTTACAATAAAATACAAAAAGGATAAAGTGAAATAAAAAACATTAAAGATACTTTACATAATATAAGTAAGGGAAAAGAAATGGATGAAATTGAAGATATTACTAAAATAAAAATTATTCTAGAACAATTAGAAAACCTATTAGAATATGAAGAAAATAATAGATGTATAACAAAAATTGAACTAGAAGAAATTTTAGGATCTAAGAAATTAAAAGGAATAGTAATTAAACAAGAATCAGAATAAGAATCTTCATGGATACCCACACCCGTATCTTCATGGAGGGGGATAAAAGGAGAATATATGGAAACATTAAGAAAATCAAATGATTTAGAAGAAATTCAACAATTATTAGAGCAACTTAAAATAGTTGAAGAAGAAAATGATCAAATACATAAAATTGAAAAGATCGATAAAAAGGACATAGAAAATAATGAAAATGAAGAACTGATCTTAAATTACAGCTCGTCTTCAGAATCTGAAGAAAACCATATAAAAATGGAAAGAGGAGAATATAGTGGAAAAAGCCCTAAAAGAAAATGGGAAGAATATAAATACACACCTGAAGGAGCTTGGGATAAGTATGAAACAGAAGCTATGTATAATAAAGGATATGCAAGGAAAAACAATAATAAGTGGACAAAGGTTCAAGAAGAATTTAGACCTCGATATAATAATACTGGAAATATTTTAGATTTGGGTTGTATTAGAAATAAAGAAGATGTATTACTAAGATGGACAAATGAAATAATCCTAATGATCCTAACTGATGAAAGATTTAAACAGTTAAACTTCATAGAAACCAAAAATTTTGTGACATTCAAAACAACAGGAAATGTACAAAAATTCTTACTAAGTATTAAGGATACAGAATGGATTAATTTCGGAAGAATGGTAGAACATAGTGCAGACTATGTTAAACTAATAATGACATTAATACACCAAGAATTTTTAGGATATAATTTAATGGAACAAAGAGAAAAGACAAATAAAACTCTAATTGAAAATGCTAAGTCACACCTTAATAGAATGCAAATATGTGATATGTGCCAAATTGAAAGTTTCATCTGCGAATATCAGAAATACTATTATCAACTAGACGAAGAATCTAAAGAAATATATAAATATATCTTTATAGACAAATTACCATATCCATTAAATTCAAAAATTATTAAACTTTAGGAATCAAAACCCGAAGAAACTGCAAACACTTTAGGAGGAATTATTAAACTCTTATACCAAGAACTTAGAGAACAATGTTTAAACAGAGAAACAATTAGACAATTGAATAGAGGAAGTACAATCATTTGTTGTGACATTCCAGAAATAGAAAAACCAGGAAAATATGGTTGTGATAAAACACTAAAAAGAAATAAAAAATATCATAAAAAGCCAAACTTGCAAAAGACTTATCCAAGGAAGAGAACTTAATATAAAAATAATAAAAAGAAATATTTCAGAAGAAAAAGGTCAACACCAAGAAAATACTGCCCTAAAGGAAAAAAGAAATGTGTATGTTGGATATGTAATGTTGAAAGACATTATGCTAATGAATGCCCTCAAAGGAAAGAAAAAGATTTTAAGGAAAAATCAAAAGTAATAAAACAAGTTTTCCAAATGTACGAACTTGAACCATTAGAAGAAGAATTAAGTAATACAGATATAAGTATATATGAATATACAGAAGATGAATCTTCTTCAGAAGAAGGAGAATTCAAATAGTACCTATATAAAAATAATAATAGATAAAAGTAAAAATGTAACAGAAGCCTATATCGATACTGGAGCAAGTCTATGCCTTGCAACACAAGCACTGCTTGATAATTGGGAAAGATTGGAAAAATCATTAAAAATACAAATTGCTGATGGATCAATACATTCTTTGTATTGGATAGCAAAAAGAATTACTCTGATAATCCAAGACAAAATATTTATAATACCTACAATATATAGATAAGAAACTGGGATGGATATGATTATTGGAAACAATTTCTTACGACTATATCAACCGTTTTGTCAATATCTAAAATATATTACTTTAAGAACTCCATATATTTATCAGACACAAAAACGAGAGATTATTAAGATACCAATTATTCACTCTTCTACATGCACTTATTCATCAAAGTTTCAACAGCTGAAACGTGGTGAGATTATTAGCTTAATTTGCACAAAAATTCGCCATGTATTAGTAAATTTAGAACCAAATAGAATAATACCAGCTCATATAGAAGAACTTTTAGAAAAAGTCTGTAGCGAAAATCCTTTAGACCCAAGAATTAACAAAAATACCGGATTAGTTGAATTAAAATTGAAAAACCCCACAAAAGAGGTAAAATGTAAACCAATGATTTACACAAAACAAGATAGAGATGAATTTGCAAAAGACATTGATGAGATGTGTAAAAAAGGACTGATTAGACCATCGAATAGTAAACACTCTGCACCAGTCTTTTATGTAGAAAATCATAATGAAATAAAAAGAGGAAAACGAAGGATGGTAATTAATTATAAGCAAATTAATGATGCCATGGAAGGAGATGCCTATTTTCTTCCAAGAAAAGATTTGATTATTGAAAGAATTAGAAACATGGATTGGTTTAGCACCTTTGATTGCAAATCAGGTTTTTACCAAATTAGATTGACTGAAGAATCTAAGGCTCTAACAGCATTCAGTTGTCCTCAAGGTCAATATGAATGGAATGTACTCCCGATGGGATTAAAGCAATCACCTGGAATCTTCCAGCGAAGAATAGATTCAATTCTTAAAGATTTTAAAGATTTTTGTCTTATCTATATTGATGATATATTAATTTTTTCAAATAAAGGATTAGATGATCACTTTAAATAGATAGAATTAATCCTTTCAAAGTGTTATGAACATGGAATAGTCTTAAGTAAAAAGAAGGCTGTCCTAGCCCAAAATAGAATTAATTATTTAGGATTAGAAATCGAAAAAGGGAAAATAATAATGCAACGACATGTACTATAAAAACTTCAAAATTTTCCAACAACATTAAAGGATAAAAAGGATTTACAAAGATTTCTTGGACTATTAACATATATTTCAAATGAAGGTTTTATCAGGAATCTCGCAGCAGAAAGAAGAATCCTTCAACAAAAACTAAAGAAGGATGCCCTCTGAACATGGACTGAGGAGGATGATAGACTAATTATAAAAATGAAAGACTTATGCCGGGATCTTCCTGAGCTATATCATCCATCGGATGACCATATAATAATTATTGAGACTGATGCCTCAAATGACTGTTGGGGAGGTGTTATGAAAGCAGAACCCCCTGGATACAAAACAATTATCATGGCCGATATATGTCAGGAACTTTTTCAGATAGTGAGATTAATTATCCCACTCATGAAAAAGAGACATTGGCTTTGATCCGTATGTTGGAAAAACATCGGATTTATATACTGGATAAGGACTTTATTGTCCGAACCGATTCAATTTACATTGCAGGTTTCAAAAATTTAAATCATAAAGGAACATATAAACAAGGACGATTGATTAGATGGCAGATGAAGCTTGCCGAATACAATTATTCAATCTCTCACATTAAGGGAGATAAAAATGTCCTTGCAGATATTTTATCAAGAGAATGGAGCAGCAAACAACTGAGGACATACTAAAGCAGATTCAATATCAAAGAATGCTCGAGAAGCAGAAGATAATGGAGCTAGACTTGATCAAAGCAAACATAGAAGTACTGGAGTTTCAATTACAAAGAATACCTATCAAAGAAGATCCGATGAAAAATATAAAACAACAGGTACAAGAAAGCACTAATGAAAAATGGTACACCATCTTTAATGGACCACACCCCGGTGTTTATAATGAATGGCACAAAGCAGCCCCTCACTGCATTGGAAATTCCGGAGTCCATCACAAAGGATTCCGTACCAAAGAAGGAGCAGAAAAGGCTTTGATAGACTACCAGAAAGAACAAAACAAGGGCGAAGAAGTTTATCTTGACCCAAGGACTTTCTCTGAAACCATAAAGACTCCACCAGCCCAAAAAACTTCATTAAGGATACTCGGAAGAATTCCTTCCTCCATCGATGACTACCAAATCCCTTCAAGAAAAGATCATGAACTACAAGTTCAATTCTCCAAAGAAAAATTTTCTGAAAACTTAAAAAGACTAACCCACTGGTCCGAAAGGGAAAAAATTAATTGTTTTTACACGGTCAACCGAAATATTTTCGGAGTTAAGGCCGTAATTACTCCCGGAGCAACATCAATTCTTACATTTAATATGTTCCAGTTTGGACTTATTGAATGTCTCTACCTCAGTCAAGACTTGGAAGAAATCAAATTATTTCCATACAATTTGAAGGAAGCCATCCAGAACTATCAAAAGAATGTCGCAAAGGATAGAACCATCTTTCTGAAGTTCTATTCAACCTACCCAGACTTTGCAACCAAGCAACCCACAAAGAATTTGATTTTCATTGGAGTATGTAATAATAGTTTCTCCATGCGAGATGAACCTACTGGAGAAGAATACAGCGAAGAAAAGATTGTCACAATCCTAGCAAATCAACTGGCGAGTATCTTTACTCAATGTCAAATAATTGGTAAAGACTCTTTCATAAAAGCCATGTACAAAGGTCCACATACTTTGCTACTCAGCAAGACTAGTGGAAAATTGATTAGAGAAAGAGATCTAACACTACTAACGAACTTTGAATTACCATTCTACACGTTACAAGGACTTTCAATGAATTACCAGCCAGCTGTCCTTGACTTGTTGTGCTCAATGATTAAGGAGAATGGCAATCACGCATGTGAAAGATGCGTAAAGCAAAAAGACTGTCGGCAAGACGATAAGGATTCAGACGAAGCTATTATTGAAGAATGACGTAAGCACTGACGTCATCAAGCATTATTGGAAGGATGACGTAAGCAATGACGTCATCATGAATTATTAAAATGTTCGATTGATTGTAATAGTTCAGGGACTTTTTTTGTAAATTACTATGCCCTTCTGATTGTATAAATAAGCCCTCAGAGGCAAAGGAGAAGGCATCGAAAGATCTGAAAGTAGATTTCAATCTCTCTCTTCTCTTTGAAGAAGATCTAAGCTATGCTTAGCGATTCCTTGAGCGTGGAATCAACCCAGTTCTATGTACTCCACTACTGTTTATAAATAAAACACTACTTTCATATATTCCTCTACTTCATTACTACTTTACTTTCATTACTCCCAACTACTCGTTGAAATTTCAACCTAACTTAGACAGAAGCTGCAGTGGACCAAAGAACCCAGAATCATTTCAAAAATTTCAGATCAGGTATGACTCTAAAACTATTCAATTTTATTCAGTTTATATTAGAATTCATTCATGTCTGAAATAGAAATGGAAATGATTGAAAACTCTGATGTAGAACATTTACAAATTACTGAAGAAGACGGAAACTATGAAGGAAGTATTTTAATAGATCCAAAACTTTTTCAAAAGATTCAGAAAGAAGACTTGAATTTATCAAACTACGCAAACATGAAAAAATTAGGAGGCATAATGAAACGATTTAATCAGAAAGAAAATATAATATATTATGGAAAGATAATTAATGAAACACCAATAGATATATCTGAAACACAGGGAAACACATGTATTCAACTTTTGAATAAGAAGAAATTAATTGAGTTAAAAAGAAACTTAAAAAAGGAATCGCATAGAAAGAAAATAGGTTACATTCATATAGGAGCAATACAAGTCTTAATTAAAGCAACCTTTCAAGAAGGAATAGACTCACCTATAGAATTAGTACTAAAAGATGATAGAATAACAGATCCTAAGGATAAAATACTAGGAGTAATCGAAGGAAACTTAGCCTATGTTAAGTTAAAATTCGAAATACACCCAAATATTGGAATACCATTAGATACTCAAAGATTAGATCAATCTCTAACTATGGAACATCGATTTTTAAGAAATAATTTAATGAGACCAGGAGACAAGATTTTCTCAATTACTTATTGTGTCAATTATGCACTAACAAATTCACATCACAGCATTACTTTTAGAAATAATGATAGAATAGATATACCAAGATTATTTGAAGAAATTGGAAAGATCTACTATCCAAAAAGAAATGACTTAACCGAATTAGGAATTTCTATAAGGAATCTGAAAACACTAAGTTTTAGGTAGATACCTAAACCAATTACTTTCCCTGAAACAGAAGAGAATAAAGATGAAAATATAAATAAATTATCAAACCAAGTCAGAGACTTAGCCCAATACTTAAGAAATAGAATATGAACAAAGGAAAAGAATTAAGAGATATTTATGAAAAATCTTATAATAAAATAAATCAAGACAAAAAGAATATAAAAGACTTTATGAATATCTATGATAATCATCTTAAAAAAGATAAGGAAGACAAAAATCGAAAACAAATGGAAAAATATATTAAAGAAAAAGAAAAAGGACTGAATAATATAAGAAATAAAAGAGAAGAACATGAAAGACAAATAATAGAAAAAATAGAAAAAAATAGAAAGAATGAATTCAAAGAAATCTCATCAACCATCAACTAGTTATTTTAAAATAACAGCACCAGATTTCGAGGATATTATCTAAAATGGAAATATATTCTGAGTTTGATAATCAAACAGAAAATGAAATAATGAGTGTACTAGTAATGGATTTACCTATCGATTGCAAACAATTAATAATTGAAAAAATAAAAGCCCAATTTAGACAAGAGGATTATTATCTTGCAATTATTTCATTAGATATAGAATGGAATTTCATGGAAGAAATAGGATTAGCATTTGAATATGATAGATTATCATTATCTGATACATATGAAGATTGGGATTTACTAGATGATTAAACTGGATCAAGAAATATTAAGTATTTTAATAATGAAAATACCCATAGATTGTAAACAAATAATAATTAACAAATTAAAACACCAATACTGGCAAGAAAAACTTTATTTAAAACAAATAATGCAAAGAATACAACTAACCTTCTGTGAGGAAGAAAGAAAACTATTAGTCGAAGAAATAATGGAATTAGATGATGAAATAATGGACTATGGATATGAATTATTAGTAACTCAAATTATGCATAAAAATTATCCAGATTATGTATAAATTATGTCAAATTACTACCACTACCTGGGAAGAAATAGAGTGGTACCGAATTGGTATTAGAGCCTAGTACTAGCTAATTAATTATGAGTACTCTATACACGGAAAAATTTGTTCACTATCTAAGTATGATAGATTTAACAAATCAAAACAGATTAAAAGACTTAATACAAGAATTAAAAGATGAAGCCACTGATACATGTAATAAACACACGGAATATCATTGTGAGTACTGTGATTGTAAGGAATACGAAAGAAAAATAGATTTAATAAAAATTTTAATTAAAAAAATTAACGAATGGATAGATCAATAAGGATCAGGATCCAACGACCCAAACTAAGTCAAGAACACTGCCTTTGCTCATCCTAAAGTAGGAAACTTAAACCGGTCTCATACCCCAAAATTATCATGGGTACGGAAGCACTCACCTATATAGTATATCAAAAAATGTTAAACTTAGTTTTATAATAAAAATTTTCTTTTTTTATTTTTTAATCAATATATCAAGAAACAAGAACATTAGTTACCAAGATTCTTAAAAAAAAAAAAGGGTAATAAAATGTGTTCAGTCAACTCTTAATTTTTATTTATTAAAACAAGAATGATAATAAAAATAATAATAGTTATGGGGAGAGAAATGACAAAGGAAGATGTGGTCAAAACTAAAAAGGGTGTCTCCATGTCAGAGCGCTTTATTCCCAACCGCAATCAACGGCCTCCGCCGAAAAAGAGATAACATCATAAAATCTCTATTTCACACACCCACTCTCTCTCTCCATCGGCCTTTTTCCCTTTTTTTATTTTCTTTACTTTTTTACTTTTTAAAAAGTTTAATTCAACTTAAAATAAAAATGGATAAACAAAAAAGGCTTTGACAAAGGTAACATAAGTCAAAGGGGCAAGTTTCCGGAATGACTGAATGGCACCGCTTCTGTGACGCTCACCGCTACATTTCCCACCGTTCCGGACCTGTTGTCCAACGTTACGCCTTGTTTAAAATTTAAATGATGGATTAAGTTTTTTTTTAAGTGAAATTGAGGATAAAATAAGAAAATAAGATTGAGTAAAAAAAAAAGTAAGAAAATAAGATACACTCACCTTAAATAGTTAACTCATTAGTTTTGCATTTTAGAAAAATTTTATCCTCCAACACTAACTTTTATTATAATTCTTAATTTGAAGATTAAAATAGTAATAAAAGTTCCTAAGTTTACCCAATTTCTTACCATCTCTATTTTTTATTTTTTTTGCAGCAAAATAAATGATTGAAACTTAAAATTATTTTCGAAAAGTCAATTTTTGCGGCCGCTTCTTCCACCTTAAATGTCACAATTATGAATGTAATCTGATTGGGTTAGATAGATTGGAAGGATGAAAGTATTTAATCATTAAAAAAATTAACAAGTTATCAAATTTGGAGGAAAGTAACATGTAGGGGTGAGCAAAATGTAGCAACCCGCCCGAAACCGCCCGACCCGCCACTAATTTTTGCGTTTCGGGCGGGTTGAAACGGGTTGGCGGGTTGGGCGGGTGGAAACGGCGGTTTCAGATGGATAGGAGCGGGCGGGTTCGGGTCCTGGGTTTCACACCCATCTAACCCGACCGACCCGCTCATAACAAAAAAAAAAAAAAAAAAAAATTAATGGAGAATGGATCACAAGACCTGGATCTTAGATTTTTTTCCCTCTTCTCGTTATATATTTTTTTTTGGTACTTACTTGGGTTGAAAGCCTTAAATTTTAATTAGGCTCGTTGGGTTTTTTTTTTAATTTTTTGGAATAAAATTAAATAATTAAAAAGCCTAAACCCGTTTCAACCCGCCCGAACCCGACCGAACCCGCCCTAACCCGAACCGCCCAACCCGATGGTATAGATGGGCGGGTTCGGTTTCTGTTTTTTTTACCTCCAACCCGCCCGAACCCGATGGTCCCCACCCGAACCCGCCCGAAACCGCCCGATGCTCACCCCTAGTAACATGTGCCCTTAAAAAAATGTTTAACGAATAAAAAAAGAATTTGTGTGTGGGAAATAATGAATTTAACGTTTTGAAAAATGTTGCACTTAGTTTTTAATATAAATTTTTTTTTATGAATTATTTAATCAATATCAAACACTCGTTAACAAAACTCATCAAATTTAATCAAGCAACACAAAGTAAATGTCGAAATTATCAATCTCACAAAAACGAGAGCGATGGTATTATAATGTGGGGGAAGGAGGAGATCAAAGAAGAAAAAAAGGGAAAAATGTTTAAGGTTTGCAAAAGACCAAAATACTTCACTTTATTTTATGTAAAAAATATATAAGAATTCGGGTTTAGAAAAACTAAAATCGAAACCTGAAACAATGAGATTAAATTTAATTGGGTTTTACTCAATTAGTTGTATGAACTAGTAATTGATTTGATTCAATTTTTTGAATTGATAAGACAAATCAAATTAGTCATGCACTTATGCTTCAAAAGATCCTGGGGTCCGTACAATTAGCTTTAACCATCAAATTAAATATTCGATAATGTTCAATAATACAGCGCACTGCTTACATTCTCGAGGTTGAGTGAGACTAGAAGTTTGAACGAAATTAGAGGGATCCATACATCATACTCCATAAACGGGGCGTAGAGATCTTAGTTAGTGGAAAATTCGTTGTTGGTTGAGACCCTAACAATGTGTCCCCCAAAATAAGTCTATACTTTTTTCTTTGCCTTTTGTTGAGTGCGTTTGGTCACTTTTGGAAATTTTGGCACTGCTCCGTGACTTCGCACTAGACGATAGACGCCACATCTTTTTTTTTTTAAAGTATGAGGTGCCTTCCACATAGCCAAATTTGCTTCACACTGACTTTTATTTGGGGAGCTTATAGAAGTCAATAATCAACCATTCAAATTGCTTAGCAACTAACTAATTAAAGTTAAAAGCCAAACTTGGCAAGTTGGCTAATCAACCGAGTTAATATTGCACTTCCTAGAGTAAAAATGTGATCATAAATGGCGCCTCAACAAGAGTGGCAAATTGTTAATTTGCCTACAGAAACATTGGTTTTCGACTTTTCGTGATGTATATGAACTTATGAATGGAACCTAGCCAAATTATTTCTATTTACTTGCCTGATTGATGATATGTTATTGTGTGCTATCATTTTGTGCAACCTTAACTGAAAATTATTATATCATACGGAACGTGCAACTAAATGAAGCCCTTAATCATAATAGTTTTAGTTTACAACTGGAAAACAATAATAGATGGCTTAAGGGAAGAATGAAGAATCTAAAGTGAAATATGGCATGGAATTAGTTGGCAAGGGCATAATAAAACGTGGGCCAAAACAGAGCATAGTTTCTTCTTCTTCTTTTCCTCTTTCCCGGGTTGAAGGAAAGAGTATGTATACATACATAGGTGAAAAGTGAAAGTTACAATTGTAACAAACTAACAATGAAAATTATCTTTAGTAAAAAAAAAAAAACAATGAAAATTATCTACCAAATTCTTTTTTCTTTTTTTAAGTTACTGACAATTCGTATCGTGCATGCCTTAATCAATTGGGATCACTGGTCGTAGATGAATTATAGCAATTGGATCATCCAAAGTATGATTTTTTGTTACCTATGCAATTTGCGGAGTATAGGCCTATTCATGCACAAGAAGATTAAGACGGATGGAAAAGAATAAAGGTTAAAGTAACGGTTTGGTTGTTATACGTAACATAAATTCACGATTTGGTTCATATACATAAAAATATTAAAACGGTCCCTATACATATAAAAAAAATCCCATTTGGTTCCTGCCGTATAAAATTTTAGGGACTGATTTGATAATTTTTTGCTCATATAGGGACCAAACGGGTAATGTATAAGGATCAAACGGAGACTTTTTGTACGTATAGGGACCATTTTAATAATTTTTTATGTATAAGAGCCAAATCGAGAATTCATATCATATATAGGGACCAAAATATTACTTTAACCAAGATTAAAAAAAGAACTAAAAAAACAATAAACACCTTTGGGTATGTTTGTTTTAGACTTTGATAGAATTGATTTTGGAAGAATTGATTTTGAAAAAATAAAGGTTAAAAAAATTGATTGTGTTTGGCAACAATATTTTAAAAGTGGGTTTAGAAAAATTGATTTTGTTTGGATGATAAAGTAAAATCACTTTTGAAGTATAAATATGTAGAATTTTGTGGGCCCTAAATCTAGAATCAATTACTTTCAACGGAAAAGCTAGAAATTTTTACTTCTACAAAACTCAATTTTGACCTATCATGAATTAATTATTTCCAACGAAATTTCATAAATAAACACATGAATAATATCCAGATACATAAACAGTGACCCAAACCGAAAAAAATTATTGTGTGAGTTGAGAAGAATCTCAACCCGAGGCACTTATGCTTCTAGCTTCTCTCTTTCTCTTTTTTACTTTTGTCTTTTGTCCCCTCCCAATATACAATAACTAATATTTAAATCAAATGTATTTTTAAAGAAAACATTACCTTAACTATAGCAATAGGATCATCCAAAGTATGTTTTTTTTTTTTTTGGTTACATATCCAAAGTTTGATTCTAAACCTGCGCAAGAATATTAATGATGGAAAAAAAGCACAAATAACTGAAAAACAATAAACAATAAACGCCTTATGCTTTTAGTTTCTCTTTCTTTTTTAACTTTGTCTTTTCCCCACTCAATATACAATAATTAATATTTCAAGTGCTGAAGGAATGTCACAATAGCCATATGTATTAATTTTCTGTTATTACAGTTACGTTGGATATAGTTAGTTTCTGTAAATAGACGTGGTTGTTATGATTGTATCTGACAACTCTTTTTAGATAGCTTATCACTAATGCAGGAAATGCTTTTTATATTAGTCAAAATTGATTTTGGACGTTTGAATAATATCTGATGTTATTGGAGCAGTCGTTAAAAGTGTAACTTTTTACGTCAGTTCAAAACTAACGTTAAAAGTACACTTTTAACGTCAGTTGATTACATAACTAATGTTAAATGTCAATTTTTTTTTAAAAAAATAACTTTTAACGTCAATTGTTTCAGTCAACCGATGTTAAAAGCTTAACTTTTAATGTCAGTTGTTTACTACAATTGACGTTAAAAGCCAAAAAAAATTTTAAAAAAATTACTTTTAACGTCAGTTGTACTAAACAACTGACGTTAAAGGCTTTTTTTTTTTAAAAAATCTGTTACAATATATCCCTTCCCCAGTTATCCCTGCATTCAGTAAACAGTCAAGTCCAGTAAACAGTCTAGTAACAGTCCAATATTTCACTTAAATTTCATTAATAAAAGAAAAGTATATATATACAAAGGAACAAATGGTGGGGTAAAAACCAAAACCCCATTGTTAGAAAAAGCATAACTATGTGTATGCGAGTCCGAGTGATCCATGTGTATGCATGTTCAAAAATGCTAAATATTAAAATATGTTTTTTCAACATAGCTAACTAAAGATAAAGATAAATACAGATGGATAAATAAAAGCAAATCAAAACTAACATGGATAAATAAGACATTTACCTTAAAAGAACAAAACTCACACTATAATCAAGTTTAAATTACCTATATCAATATCCCTTCGTGATGATCATCACGAGTGGCATGTACATCGTCCACCTGTGTTTCCTCAATTATAGTAAGCAAGTTTGTTGAAAAAGAAGGAGTCTCAGGAATATCAAGAGTTGAATCTTGATTTTCATCACTACCATTATGCATGCTTTTTCCTTGGAGAACCATGGACAACCTTTTGTTAGAAGGATCAATGATGTAGAACACTTGTTTTGCTTGGGAAGCCATTATGAAAGGCTCATTTGTATGACCTAACTTGCAAAGGTTTGCCAAAGTAAACCCCCATTTATCGGTTTGTACACCACCTTTACTATCAACCCACTTACATTTAAAAACCGGCATCGTAAGCTTAGTGTAATCGAGCACCCAAATCTCTTCAATGACTCCAAAGTAAGGTATTGGTGCTTTAATGGGTTTTGTGTCCTTTGAACTAGAGAAGTGCATTGCTTCGGCCACTATCACAACCCCACTATTTTGCATGGTACTCCTGTTATCTTGTTCCTTTGTATAAAAGGAAAAGTTATTGATGTTGTATCCGCTCCAACATATGACATTGAAGCTAGGCCCACGTGCTAGCCATCTTACCTCGTCAAAAGCAGTACTACCATCCTTAAGCATTTCTTCCTTGAACCATTGTAAGAAAGTCTTGTTATGCTTGTTCAACAACCACCTTTCGTTCATTCGAGGGTTTTCTTCCTTGACTATTCTTTTATGTTCACAAAAGTTAGGTTAAACAAAATCGATGTTGTTCAATACATACAAATGTGCTTGCAGTGCTTCCTCCCGACCCTTGCAATTAACTGTTAAACCATGTGTACCCTTACCTTGACATCTTCTCTCATCATGACGAGGCTTAAGAACCCCTATAGGATTCGTGTTAAGAAGGCAGTCTGAACAAAACTCAATAGCTTCTTCTGTGTTGAAGTTATGGATTTTAGATAGATAAAGAGAAGAAAAAGAATAAAGACTCTACTTGAAAACTGAAACTGAACATGTCTCTTTTATCTTTGCATTCCAATAGGACTACAATATATAATAGATAAGGGAAATGATTCCTAGAGCATTAATTATCTATGCTAAATCCTAGGAGAATAGATACAATGAAAATGAGAATATAATTGATGAGAATCCACCGTCCACACCATCCAACCATCCACACCATCCAAGCTTAATATAACATTAATCCTAATCTAATTTCAATAAGAGTATTAATTATAAGCTATTTTCAACACTCCCCCTCAAGCTGAAGCTTACTAAGCTTTAAGCTTGTTACAAATATACCCTTTTGAAAGAGAAAATTTAACACCCAGACCCCAAAAGTATGTCTTGGATATACCAACGGGAAACACTATAAGTTATAACAACTAGCCAATAAGGTTTGTGCCCAAGAACAAACCACCGAGCAACCAACCGAAGAAACCATTGCTGACTTCACAAACAACAGGCAAACCAAACATAATTGATAATAAGCCAGCGCTTACAACAGCTGAGGCTTGAACTGGAAGTTGTCGCAACTTCAAACCAAACCAAAATGATATTGGGCCAGCGCATACAGCACCTGAAGCCCCAACTTGAAGGTGTCACAACTTCAAACTAACCTGAAACAATAATGGACCAGTGCTTATAGCAGCTGAAGTCCTTACTGGAAGTTTGAAATTGATGGCGGTGTTGATGGCGTCATAACTTTGAACCAAATCGTAATGATAAATTGTAGTTGAGGTCTGGAAATGATTATGGTGTAGCTAAACAGTGCTAAATAGCACCAAAGAGACAATTAAAAAAATACTGCAACAAAGGGCAGCTCAAAACAACATCAACAAAAAACAAAGACTCCTAAAAACAGAGTCAGTATTGCAAAACTCCAAGGAGGGTAGCAGAAACTTGAGATTCAAAAGTCGAACATGGTAAAAAAGGAAGGAGGAAGGTTTAACAAATAGAATTCTGAATACAATTATTGGAGTAGTCCCAAACTTTTAGGGACTCAGAGGAATAGTGTCGGGACAAGTCACAGAGGATAGTACGACTCTAATACCATGTTGAAGTTATGGATTTTAGATAGATAAAGAGAAGAAAAAGAATAAAGACTCTACTTGAAAACTGAAAGTGAACATGTCTCTTTTATCTTTGCATTCCAATAGGACTACAATATATAATAGATAAGGGAAATGATTCCTAGAGCATTAATTATCTATGCTAAATCCTAGGAGAATAGATGCAATGAAAATGAGAATATAATTGATGAGAATCCACCGTCCACATCATCCAACCATCCACACCATCCAAGCTTAATATAACATTAATCCTAATCTAATTTCAATAAGAGTATTAATTATAAGCTATTCTCAACATTCCGCAACATACCTATGAACAATAGATGCTTCAGGACGATGTGGATTCTTCATATACCCTTTCAAGATCTTCATGTAGCGCTCAACTGGGTACATCCATCTAAGAAAAATAGGCCCACATAATCTAATCTCCCTTACCAAATGAACAATTAAGTGAACCATGATGTCGATAAAGGAAGGAGGAAAATACATCTCCAATTGGCATAAGATTGTAGCAGCCTTAACTTCTAACTCATCCAACTTATGGGGGTCAACGACTTTGCCACATATAGAATTGAAGAATGAGCACAACCGAGTAATGGCATGTCTCACATTTTTTTTGGAGCAATACCATGAATAGCAACGAGCAGAAGTTGTTGCATCAAGATGTGGCAATCATGAGACTTTAAGCCAACCAATTTGAGATCACTAGAGACAAGCCTCTTGATATTTGAAGAGTAACCATGTGGAACTTTGATGCCCTGAAGACACTCACAAAAACTTTGTCTCTTTTTTTTGGACAAAGTATGGCATGCAGGAGGAAAATAAGTCCGCTTACCATCCTCAACAACTAGAGCTAGCTGCTCTCGTATACTCATAGCAACAAGGTCGAGACAAGCATTCTGATGAGTGTGATTTCACCTCATTTTTCATGTACATTTCTGCATGCATTTGCATATAGTTAGGCCAATTTAGTGTTGATTTTGTATAGTTTTCCTTTGGAACGGATGAGGTGGTTTCTGTGTGTTGTTTTGCAGGATTTAATGGAAAAATGCCCAGAAATCAGCCTTGGTGGAGCTTGGATGAAAAAGAGCCTGAAAAGTGAAGATTATGAGCCAAACAGAGCCCATCACGGCCTGGCCGTGATGACCATCACGGCCATGATCAAGCAGAGCAGAAGGCAAAAGTCAGAGACTATCACGGCCTGCCCGTGATATGAATCACGGCCGTGACCTAGGATTCGCGTCGCGAACAAAGGGCTCGCCTCGCGAGTGACCATTTTGTGCAAATTCGCCCAAGTCAGAAACCATCACGGCCGTGACGTGATACTGATTTATAAAAAGGACTGACTTCTAACCTAAAAAAGGGCTTTTGGTGGAGAGAGCACTTGGGGACTTGGAGGCTGCGGTTGAGATAGGGTTCTAGCCCTAGAAGGGGAGATTTCCTTGCTCTGGGAATGGAGGAAGCTTGTCTATGAGTGTTCTCCATCCCTGTTCTCATTCTCTTTTGTATTTCCTTTTATCATGAGTAGTTAAATCCCCATTGTTGGGGTTAGATGTAACTTTTCTGAACTTGTTGTATTTGATTTGGTGTTTTAATGCAAGTCTCTATTTCCTTATGAGTATGTGATTCTGTGTTTAATGCTTTCCTTGGATTAGCTACCCATAGGAATGATATGTTGCTTTGATAGATGACTGAAATGTTGGTGTTAAGGCATGCTCATGAATCATATGCCAAGTAGTTCAAGAATCTAGACATGGGTGTTGAATGCTTGCAATCTTATAAGTCTTGACTTAATGCAAAATCACAGATTAATCCACCTAAGACATTAGGGTTTGATTTGTGGTTTTAGGCTCAATGCACCTAAGACATTAGGCTTGAGTACTTTAGAAAAGGCTTGATTGTCATAATTGAAGTAGGACTTGTGTTGATAACCATTTCGTTGCAATTAAGGGAGGATTAGTGTAGTCTAACCCTAACAATCTTAGCCACATCTCTGTTATCCTTCCAAGTGTTCGATATAATTCCCAAAAGACCAAAAATATTGTTTTGCTTTCTTTATTTTCTGTTTCAATCTCTCATACCATAGTTTAGTCTAAATAGTTGTTGAATTTGTGAATTGGTAATTGACAACCAATCCCTGTGGATAAAGTAGGTCATTATTTATCATCCCAACCAAACAAATAGAAAAAAAGGGAGGGGGTGTACCCCATCTATCAGATCAATGGATTATAAATGTAATATTACTTATAAGCAATACCAACCCAATATCAATCCAATGAGATTGGATGATGTAATATTCATTCATCTTGACAAGAAATTATCTACATAATATGATATTATAAGAGATTTATCTAAAAGATTCGCGATATAACTAGGAAGACGTTTCAAATACCACACATGAGTTACCGGGCATGCCAGTTTTATATAGCCCATTTGATATCTACGTGTTTTATTACTTGTTTGTGACGAGGTGCACTTGCCTTTATTCATATCTCTAAAAATCACGCATCAAGTTTTTGGCGCCGTTGCCGGGGATTGGTTTTGTCGATATCAGTAGTAACAAATGAGACAACTAGTTTAGACATTTTTTATTTTTCTGTATATAATTGATCTCTTTCTTTTGTTAGTTTTGTATATATTTGAATTTTTGTTTCTTTGATCTTGGGCTTAATTGTCTGTGAGGTGAAAGTTGGTTTGGCAGGATCATGGACTATAATTATTATCAGCCATCTGATGCAGAATTGGAGATATCTGAGTTGCAGCTGCGGGTAGATATGCTGCAATTAGCCGTAAACATCCAACAAGTGAGTAACGACCTGTCAAGGGCACAAGTCTCTCCTCCACCAATGGTAGGTTATGCTGAATGGGGAAATCAATTTCCCAACACTTCCACTCCATGGTGGGGGAACCCTCCAAACAATACTTTGATGGATGAAGAGGAACATTGGGAATCTTCCACACCTTCATATCAAGAGGAGCCATCCCCATTGGAAGTTGCTTGGGAGAACTTCAAATCCGCATTCCCAGTAGAGGTTGAGCAACCTATCCCGGATAGTCAACCTCACTTAGAGGCTGTTTTGGAGAACTTCATGGCAACAACAATGGAAGAATTAAAAAATCAAGAAGATGCTATTCGAAGTCTCGGGGTACGTATTGAGGAACTCTCTAACCTACTTACCTACTATCCGAAATGCCAAATGGGAACTTGATGGATGATGATGAAGATGATGCAATGATGGATGAGGAGGAAGAAGAAGAAGTGGGAGCAACCGAGTCAAGAAGTGAAGACCCTGTTTTGGAGAACATAGTTGCACCATTCCCCATTGAACCCTTGACTAAGGAGCCTGAAAGGAAGATGCAATTGGAGGACATCTATTTCACCATGCTTGGAGATGATGAAAAACTTTTGGAATTAGATGGTGCTATTGGTTCCTATGCATGTGTGGAATGTGATGGGAGAAACACTTGTGTGGTTTGTACGGAGATTTCTGCATATTTGGAAGTTGATGGATTTGGCAATGCTGAGAGTGAAGATTGTATGAAGGCTTGAACGGAACCAATGATCCTCTCGAATTGTTTGCCACCTCACATTTTAAAGCAGACAACAATGGAGTTCATGCCTCTGCCTGAGGTTGAACCCCATTTTTATTGGGAAGATTTTATTGATAAAGGGGTCATCTTTGACCCGAGAGGAATTGAAAAGCGCTTCCCATTTGAAGAAGTCAGCATGAATTTCGAGCGCTCACTTCCACATTTTTGCTGCAAACTGTGGGATCCAGGTGAGGGATCTCACATGGTTAGCATCCCTTGGTCCTTATACCACAGGTTATGGGATCCAGGTGGATGCTTCTTAATAAGTCAAGCTAGTGACGTTAAAGAAGCGCTTATTGGGAGGCAACCCAACTTTTCTTAACCCTTCTCTTTAGTTAGTTTTTGTTTTTGATTTTCAACCTCTTGAATAATTTGAGAAGCTCAAGAGGAAAATAATAAATTGTCAATTGCCAAGTGTTTGCAGGATAATAAAGAAGGAAGGGAGAGCAAGAAGACAAGGAGAAGAGCAAAAGGGGCAAAGAAAAAGCAAAGTCAGCACCCGCTACCGCCTCGGTAAGCCGTTCCAATTTTTGCTTTATTTTATTTTTCTTCTTCTCTCTCCAACTTGATTGTTTACATTAGGGACAATGTAAATCTTTAAGCTTGGGGTAGGGGTAATCTTTTTGCTTGCATTGTGAATATTGCATTCATATAGGCTTAAGTTTGCATGATCGTATGATTCGGCTACCCCTGCTTAGATTGAGCTTATGATTGTGAGAGCTAAGTGCCAATTTTTTGGTGATAGTGAATTCTTGAACCCAATTCTGTTTATTCTTGTGATATGGTTGCAAATAAATATGCTTGAGATGATCTTGGATAGTTGATGATTAGCATATGTTTCTTTAGACTTGTGTTTTTCACTGGTTCTTGAACTGATAAATGTGAGCTTTTGAGCCATTAGGGGGTACTCACTAAATCTGCCCCCATTCTTTGTGTAGAGTGTTATTCCTCTTGGTTTGTTTTCTCTAGAACTTGACTTAAAACCATTTTAAAGCTTAAAATTTTTCGAAAACATTTTTGAAAATGATTGAGGCAATAGGTATTTTTTTGGCCTTCTGAGTTTTGAATGATGAAATGCTACCCCTTAGTTGCCCAATTTTGAGCCTGAATAAATGACATGCTTTTCTTGGTACCCCTAAAATGGTTTGATATATATGTTTGACAAGGGACCTTCTAAAGTATTACAAAAGGGTAAAAAGGTAGTTGAAAGTTTGGGATAAGAATCAAAAAAAAAAAAAAATCTCCCCTTCTCCAAATAAAAAGAAAAAGAAAAAAAAAATAGAGAAGGGGATGACAAAAAGAGAAGTGAGAAATAAAAGAAAAAAAAAAGAAAGAAAAGAAAGGTGGAAAAATGTATTGAAAACCCAAGAAGGTATTTTAGAAGGTGTCTTGTGTTGAAATGTTGATACTTGGTTTAGCCTTTTGAAATATCCCTTTCTTGTTATCCCCACCTAAAGATTAATCCCATGGCCACGTTACAACCAAATAAAGACCTCTTGATTCTTAGGTGTTTTCATAAATAAAGTGGAGTTTTGGTTGATAGTCAAGCATATGGTAGGAATCATTCCTTGAGGAAAATGGAGCGAATTGTATATATACTTGAACACTTGAGTGAGTGAGGCAAGAAAGAGAGCCAAGCAAATAAACAAGCTTGGGGTGAGCTTCAAGTGAGCAAGAGTGCCCGAATCAGTGAGGATGTGAGTCTAGGAAACTTAAGCCCCTAATTGGACTTGAATTGATTGTCTCTTGTTGAAATAATTGAATGCCTGTTACTTGGATCATTTTACTCGGGTTCTTGGTTCACTATCCATGCTTTGACTGTTTATCTCTTCTGGCCTTAGTTTTTGCTTGAGGACAAGCAAAGTCTTAAGCTTGGGGTAATTTGATGAGTGTGATTTCACCTCATTTTTCATGTACATTTCTGCATGCATTTGCATATAGTTAGGCCAATTTAGTGTTGATTTTGTATAGTTTTCCTTTGGAACGGATGAGGTGGTTTCTGTGTGTTGTTTTGCAGGATTTAATGGAAAAATGCCCAGAAATCAGCCTTAGTGGAGCTTGGATGAAAAAGAGCCTGAAAAGTGAAGATTATGAGCCAAACAGAGCCCATCACGGCCTGGCCGTGATGACCATCACGGCCATGATCAAGCAGAGCAGAAGGCAAAAGTCAGAGACTGTCACGGCCTGCCCGTGATATGAATCACGGCCGTGACCTAGGATTCGCGTCGCGAACAAAGGGCTTGCCTCGCGAGTGACCATTTTGTGCAAATTCGCCCAAGTCAGAAACCATCACGCATCACGACCGTGACGCGATACTGATTTATAAAAAGGACTCACTTCTAACCTAAAAAAGGGCTTTTGGTGGAGAGAGCACTTGGGGACTTGGAGGCTGCGGCTGAGATAGGGTTCTAGCCCTAGAAGGGGAGATTTCCTTGCTCTGGGAATGGAGGAAGCTTGTCTATGAGTGTTCTCCATCCCTGTTCTCATTCTCTTTTGTATTTCCTTTTATCATGAGTAGTTAAATCCCCATTGTTGGGGTTAGATGTAACTTTTCTGAACTTGTTGTATTTGATTTGGTGTTTTAATGCAAGTCTCTATTTCCTTATGAGTATGTGATTCTGTGTTTAATGCTTTCCTTGGATTAGCTACCCATAGGAATGATATGTTGCTTTGATAGATGACTGAAAGGTTGGTGTTAAGGCATGCTCATGAATCATATGCCAAGTAGTTCAAGAATCTAGACATAGGTGTTGAATGCTTGCAATCTTATAAGTCTTGACTTAATGCAAAATCACAGATTAATCCACCTAAGACATTAGGGTTTGATTTGTGGTTTTAGGCTCAATGCACCTAAGACATTAGGCTTGAGTACTTTAGAAAAGGCTTGATTGTCATAATTGAAGTAGGACTTGTGTTGATAACCATTTCGTTGCAATTAAGGGAGGATTAGTGTAGTCTAACCCTAACAATCTTAGCCACATCTCTGTTATCCTTCCAAGTGTTTGATATAATTCCCAAAAGACCAAAAATATTGTTTTGCTTTCTTTATTTTCTGTTTCAATCTCTCATACCATAGTTTAGTCTAAATAGTTGTTGAATTTGTGAATTGGTAATTGACAACCAATCCCTGTGGATACGATAACCGGTCTCACCGTTTTATTACTTGTTTGCGACGAGGTGCACTTGCCTTTATTCATATCTCTAAAAATCACGCATCACATTCACACCATCCTTTGTCTTGCCCTGAATGTTGAGAAGCATCCCGATCACACTATCACACATATTTTTCTCCACATGCATCATATCAATGCAGTGTTTGACATCAAGTGAGCAGACATATGTTTTTCTCAGCAGCCTTACCCTTCTTTTTGGACTTGCTGAAGATAACATTGATGTCCTTTACTTTCTGATTAACCTGCTCTCCATTTAAGGCAGTCGGAGCATCTTCAGTCTCTTGACATTCATTAAAAGCTTTTTTCATCTTACGATATGGGTGATCATGTCTAAGAAATCTCTGATGCCCAAGGTAAACCATCTTCTTTCCATGTTGCAACTGAGTGTAGCATGTGCCTTCTTCACATATAGGGCATGCTTTATGCCCCTTGACACTGTACCCGGACAAGTTCCCATATGCTGGAAAGTCGTTGATGGTGCAAAATAACATGGCACGAAGCTTGAAAGTCTCGTGAGAATACCCATCAACACCTTTCGCCCACAACTTTTTCAAGTCTTCAATCGAGGGACTTAAGTAAACATCTAAGTCATTTCCCGGTTGCTTTGGTTCCGAAATCATCATAGGCAACATCATGTATTTGCGCTTCATGCACTACAAAGTAGGCAGGTTGTAAATTATCAACAGAACAGGTCATGAACTATGAATACTACTATTGTTACCATATGGATTCATTCCATCTGTAGCAAGTCCAAGCCTTAGGTTTCTTGGCTCATCGGCGAATTCCGGAAACAAAGTATCAATATTCTTCCATTACACAGAATCAGTCGTCGAACCTTTCCATCACGTTTCCTCTCTTCATGATGCCATCTAAGATTCTTCGCATCTTTCACACCAGCAAACAATCGCTTGAACCGTGGAATTATTGGAAGATACCACAACACCTTCGTAGGAAGACCCTTTTTTCTCACATCACATATCGAATCATCAAGATCATCACCACCCTTCACTTTGTAGCGTGATAACCCACACTTGGGGTAATCGTGATTGTCTTCATAAACACCCGTGTACAATATGCAATCATTGGGGCATGCATGTATCTTCTTATACTCTATACCCATCGGACACAATACCTTGCTGGCCTCATAGTTACGATCAGGCAATGCGTTGCCCTCCGGAAGCAAGTCTTTCAACACTTCAAGCAATTCGGTGAAGCTTTTATCGGTCCAACCATTTCTCGCCTTCACACAAACCAATTTTAACACCGTCGACAACCATGTATGAGTAGTACACCCGGGATACAAAGGCTTATCCGCACAACCTATCATACAAATGTGCTCGCTGAAAAGATTCTTGTCAAATATCACGGATCATGTCCTCTACTCGATCATCCTCCATATCTACGCCAACGTCCTCACTTTGGGAAACACTTGCCTTTGTACTTAAAAACACATCACCATGCCATATCCATTTTTTATAACTCAAGCAAATCCCAAAACAAATCAGATGAGTACGTATATCCTTCACCGTACATTTCCTCGTATTCAAACACTTGACACAAGGACAACAAAACATTCCGTTACTATTAGGAACATTTCTTTGAGCAAATTCTATAAACTCTCTCAATCCCTTCAAATACTCATCACTTGTGTGCTTACAAACCATCCAACTACGATCCATAGCTAGATAGGTTTTGTAGATATAAACACACATATCCAATATAAGCACAATATAAGTGTTTCCAAAGACTGCCTACATTTTAAGAAAACCCGAGACAATATTCAACATTCATAAAAAAATGAGGTTCCTATCCCTCTCTTTAGTGAACTTTTTTGCATATATTCTCGGACTTAAAAAGTGAACCAAGAAAATGACAAATCATGCTTATTTTTCAATATTTGACCAACCTTTATGCTTACATAACATATGTTAGAGATAAGCTATGGCTTATCACACATACTCACAAAAACATCAAATATGTGTGTCTATTTAATCATACTGGTTTTATGAACCTTAACAAATCAAAATTTCCTATCACCATTATCAAACTCCATCAAATACCAGTTATCAACAAAATACCCTCCATACATATAACAGAGATAAACACAATAACACAACTTATACCACATCACTATTTCAACATTGCTATTTACAAACCATTTATCAGAAAGAAGAAACAGAGACAAAGACTCTGACATATTTTCACACAGTTCACAAAGTTAGGGCATTACCAGAGAATACGGTCGCTTCTGTTAGGGCTCGGTGGTGAAAGAGAGTGGATTCTGTTAGGGCTCAGTGGTGAAGGAGAGTGAAGGAAAACCTTAAATGAGAAAGAAAAGTACCCTTAAATGAGATAGAAGATAAGAGAGAAGTGATAAGAGAGGAGAGGAGAGAAGAGTAGGGAGAAGATGACTCACTAGAGGATACTGTCGCGGTGGTGGCGGAGAAGAACTCGCAGCGGTGGTGGTGGAGAAGACCTCGGTCGCGGTAACGGTGTTTGATGTGGTTACTGAGAGTGAGGGAGATAGAGAGAGTTAGGGCTTGCAATAAAGAGTGTGAAGTTGAGAGAGAGAGAGGAAGGTACCTCGCGGTGGTGAGGAAAGGAGTTCGCGATGGGGAGGAGAGGAGTGAAAAGGTTAGGGCAAAGAAGAGCACGGGTATACATCGTGAACAGAGCAGAGTATGAAAGTGATGAAGAAACGCGGGTGAAGCTTTGTGCTCACTCAAAATTTTTTAATTCAATCACCTTTTAACGTCAGTTGTTAACAGAACTGACGTTAAAATGTGATCTTTTTACGTCAGTTGCTAAAATAACTGATGATAAAATGACTCCCACCACTTTTAACGTCAGTTCTTTTTAATAACAGGTGTAAAAGGTGATTTAAATGACCCTAATATTTACGGTTCTACCACCGCCTCCTTATTAACGTTTACTTTTTATTTAGATGATGTTACCCTTACCCCTTTTTTACATATTCTGCACTAGTGTATTCATTGTTATAAATAGATGATAGGCACCTCTTTGTAAAACACAATATATATTCATTGATACATATGAAATTCAGATGAGAAGTAATTCAGTTAGCAAGGGTCTAGTTATTTTACATGGTATCTAGAGGCAAAACTGGAAATAGTTTTCTTGATAGCTGTTATCAACCATGGCCAAAGATGATGAAAGTTCTTCCAACAAGAATGGAGATTCATCATCGATCTTCACCTGAGAAGAAGAAGAAAAATAAAGATGTTGATTCACCATCATCTCCACAAAAGAAGAAAGGTAACAATGAAGGTATTGACATCATGTAATCTTTATTTCTCCATGCTTCGGATCAGCCGGGTCAATTGTTCGTGAGTGATCTTCTCAACGATGGAAACTATGGTGAATGGGTCGCGGACATGAGTAATGCCTTATATGCCAAGAACAAGATTGGCCTTGTAGATGGCACGATCCCCATGCCAAAAGTGGATTCACCAAACTTGGCTCACTGGATGCGTTGCAATGCCATGGTCAAAGGCTGGCTGAAGAATGCAATGGACAAAGAGGTTAGAGGAAGTGTTCGATATGTAGTCACAGCTAGAGAGACCTGGAAAGAATTGGAAGAAAGATTCTCCAAGGGAAGTGCTCCAAGAGTTTATGAATTACGCAGGGCAATCACACATCTTAGGCAAGATAAGCAGTCAGTTCTCACATACTACACAAATATTAAGGGGTTGTGGGATGAAATTCAATCCATTTCACCCTGGCCTGAATGCAAATGTGGCGGTTGCGAGTGTGATGTACAGAAACAGCTTGCTGACATGCGTGAAAGAGAGCACCTGTATGACTTTCTCATGGGTCTTGATGAAGCCTTTAACACAGTCAAGACTCAAAACCTAAGCATGGCACAAAAGATGACTCTCGGGCATGCATATCATTTGGTGGCAGAGGATGAACAGCAGAGAATAATTTCTGCTGTGCACAAGCCAGTAGCCGAGACTTCTGCTTTTCAGTCACAAAGTGATCGCAAGGCAAACAAGAAAGACGGACCTACATGCGACCATTGCCAAAAGATTGGACATGTCAAGAAAGAGTGCTGGGAAATTGTTCACTACCCTCAAGATTGGAGAAAGCCACCTCGTGAAAGAAGAGAAAAGAATGCATCTTGGACCAACAAGAAGCCAGGATCCAAGGCATCTCAGGTGAGCACAGAGGGAACCCTACTCCAGGCCTCTCATTGAAGCAGTATGAAAAGCTGATTCTGCAATTACAAGTAGATACAAAACCAATCATTGGAAAGCAAAAATCCACACCAGCAGTAAACATGGCCGGTAACCTTAATAATGACAATCCCTGGATCATTGACACTGGGGCAGCTGAATATATTACATGTGATAAGACTATGTTGAAAGAAATTGTGAATTGCAATCAACAGTCTGTCAAAATCCCAAATGGCATTAGTGCGTCAGTCAAGGGAGTGGGAAAGACTGTTCTTTCCAATGGCATGAGCATTAGTAATGTCTTGTATATCCCTGAGTTCCATTGCAATCTTGTTTCTGTTAGTAAACTCACAAAAGAATATAATTGTGCCATAACTTTTGTGAGTGAATCTTGTTCTATACAGGACTTACCCTCGATGAAGCAGATTGGAATGGGTAGGCATCAAGATGGTCTTTACTTTCTTGAGTCCACTGATGATGGAGGAATGGCTATGAAGATTGGAAAACCAACTAATTCAAAACTGTCGCACTCTAGGCTAGGACACACCTTTACTGCCAAAATGATTAGTATAGGATCTATACCAGTTGTAGTTAGTAATGATGATTGTATTCCTTGTGATTCTTGTATGAGGGCCAAACAAACAAGGCTACCTTTTCCTTTAAGTTCTATAAAAACTAGTTCTTGCTTTGAATTACTACACTGTGATATATGGGGAAGGTATGTAACCGGTTCCACTACAGGGGCTCACTAATTATTTCCTAACTATAGTTGATGATTTTAGCAGAGGGGTGTGGGTGTACCTCATGAAACATAAGTCTAAGGTAGAACATTGCCTACAAGCTTTTATATGCATGATTGAGACTCAATTCCATAAGAAAATTAAGATAATAATATCATATAATGGCCTAGAATTCACTGCCAATAGCATGCAAAGATTTTATGAGGAAAATGGAATCTTAATGGAACTTTCATACACCTATACTCCACAACAAAATGGAGTTGTTGAGAGAAAACACAGACATATCCTTGAAATGGCTAGAGCAATTAGATTCCACTCTAGACTTCCCATTCAGTTTTGGGGTGAATGTGTGCAAACTATTGTACACATCATCAATAGGCTTCCCTCTAAGGTAATTGGTGGAAAAACACCTTATGAGATCATTTTTGGAAGAAATCCAAGTTATGATCACTTAAGAGTGTTTGGTTGCCTTGTTTATGCTTTAAAAACTAGGAGGGAAGGGAAGTTTGAGGAGAGGGGGAGAGCTTGTGTGTATCTAGGATACCCTACTGGACAAAGGCTACAAGGTGTATGACACCATAACCAAGGAAGTCTTTGTGTCCAAAGATGTCATCTTTTCTGAAAATGAATTCCCTTTTAAGACTGTGCATGAGACTAATGGAAACTTAAGTGAAAACAATGTGTTTTGGGAAGATAATATAGATTACATAAAAGGCAGCCGTGACAGTGAAACAGATCAAAATCAGGATCTATAGACCACTAACACTATAGACCTAACTTCTAATAATGATGAGATTGAGAGTTTAGAATATAGGATTCAGAATAATCAAAGGCATAATGAACAGATGAGACACCTACCTAGGCATTTAAATGATTATAAACTTGATTTGCCATATTCCATTATGCCCTCCCCACATCCAATTGTTCCTTAGGTAGCTCAATTTTGTATCATATCTCTAACTATATTGCTTATGATAAATTGTCTCATTCTCACCAAGCTTTTCTAGCTGCCATCTTTGCAAAATATGAGCCAAAATCTTTTTGACAGGCCGTGACACAAACATTGGAGGGATGCAATGCAGAGAGAAATTGAAGCCTTAGAAAGTAATGGAACCTGGACTTTGAAGTCTCTACCAGCAGGCAGACACAATAGATTCAAAGTGGATTTACAAAATAAAACACAAGCCAAATGGAGACATGGAGAGGTGCAAGGACATATTAGTTGCAAGGGGTTTCAATCAGAAAGAAGGGAAAGATTTTCATGAGACTTTTGCACCAGTTGCTAAGCTTGTCACAATAAGGTGCTTGTTGACAATTGCAGCCAAGAAAGGATGGATTATTCACCAATTAGATGTGAATAATGCATTCCTTCATGGAGACTTAGAAGAAGAAATCTACACGAAGATTCCTCAAGGGTTTGCAAAGAAAGGAGATACCAGAGTCTGTAAGCCACTACAAAAAAACACCTATTTCACGACCGAAGATTTCGGTCGCTAAACATGATAATTCTGTTGTTATACTCTGTAGCGACCGAATTAAGGGGGTGGCAGAAACCCTGGTGGCTAAATGTTTAGCGACCAAATTTGTATTTCGGTCGCAAATTTGCGACCGATATTTCGGTCACAAAATTATATATTTCAGTCGCCGTATAGTTGGTCCCATGTTCAGATAACCGAATTTGGTGACCGATATTCGGTCGCAAATTTTGATTTTTTTTAAAAATTTTCCTGTAACTTAATCTTACCGACCAAATTTTGTTTTTCAACTATTACCCCATTGATTTTTAATTTATGATATAAACAAAATACACCAATATTTTTTTGAATAAATAGAAAACGTAAATATGATGTATTATCGATCCAAAACACCACAGTCAATATGATCAAGAAAACATATACATTAATTAACGCAAGTTTAATAATTGTTTATAAAAAAAAAGTTTAATAATGTACTAATTTACGATCAAAACATAAAAACACACCACAGTCAATAAGTACTAATCAAAATTTCAAAACTCATCAATCTTCCAAAGGGATGAACATGTAGAAGCGAGAACCCCCAAGGTACTTAAACTTTGCCAATGCACCAGTGGACAACAAATACATCTCCCTGATGCCATTTGTATCTGTTGCAAAATATGGGCGATCCTCATGGATTACTATATTCCCACTGAACAGATTTCTGCTTTTGTCTTCAATAGTCACAACACGCGGTATTTCTTGTCCCCAACGACGGTAGAATGACCGCGAGATTGAAATCAAATCCTGCAAATACACAAGAACAATTTAGTAATGATTAGTTTATGCCTTAACCATCATTACGTGAATTCGATCGTTATTCTTAAGTTGATGAGATACTGTACCTGGTCTATATGGATGACTGTCTCAAAACATTTAATCGGATCCATTTTCTGATAAAACGATAAGGAAAACAAGTCATATGTCTAAAATTCATCAAGTGATAATAAGAAAAGATGGAAAGATCCATGTAGCATACTAGCATGTTAAAATAGAACAAAGAAATGCAACTTCACATGCAACTTTACAGATTAGCAAACATAGTAGTTTTCAGGAAAGCAGATGCTTTTACGTCGTTTTGAAGGATGATCATAGAGAGGACTTTTCCTACTGGAAATGCCTAGATAACCTAGTAAGGATGGTCATCAACAACTATTTCTGGAAAGCTCCATTGCCTAGTGAAACAAATGAGTAGAAAACCAGAGTTGCTTTCATAGTATTGTGTACAAAGCTGCTTTCTAATGTGAATAATGTTTGAATGATGACGGCACGTCATGTGCCTAGCAAATTGTGCCCCACCCTTCATTTTATCTAACCCTATACTTAATCCTTCATTATCTATGACCTTGGCCTTAAGGCAGAATTAAAGAAAAACCCCAAACTTCAAGAATCCTTCAAGCACATCCAAAATATTGAATGAGCATGCGTGCCCTGAGAAGGTACGCATGCTCATTAATATTGAATCTCAAATAGGAAACTAATTAAGGCTTTTGTAGCTTAATAATTAACTCTAGCAGAAAATAAAACCATTGACTTATAAGGATTGCAGCATACTTCAACAAATATATATTGAAGCATATTTCAATACAAACTTAGATAAAATATAGTAACAAACATCCTATTGAGCTCCGCTCTGCAATAACAAGACAACAAATAATTGTCAAACACACGCATAACTTCTAAATTAGCAACACACAACAAGCATCCCGCCTTTTTGACAGGATCACATCCTATTGAGCTCTGCTCTCCACTAACAAACAACACATAATTGCAAATGCATGCGTAAATATTAAATTATCAGCACACAATCAGCATCTTGCCGTTCAGGCAGGATACCTTCCTATTGAGCTCAGCTCTCCACTAACAAACAACAAGATATATAGTGTGTATAGGCCATCATTACCCCTCTACATTTTATTCAGACATTATCACAGCTAACGTTGGTAAGATTATCCTCAATATGACCCAAAGGTGTCATTGCCATTGCACACTATAATGCATAAATAAAAATAATCGTGTCATAGCTGAAATGACAACATTTGATAATATTACTTTATAAGGTTTCTATCCAAATCCCAAATCTAATATAAAACTAGTTATGTTTGGTTGTTTTGTAAGAGGGCTATAAGTGTCCCTCCTACTGGAAATGCCTAGATAACCTAGTAAGGATGGTCATCAACAACTATTTCTGGAAAGCTCCATTGCCTAGTGAAATAAATGAGTAGAAAACCAGAGTTGCTTTCATTATATTGTGTACAGAGCTGCTTTCTAATGTGAATAATGTATGAATGATGACGACACGTCATGTGCCTGGCAAATTGTGGCCCACCATTCATTTTATCTAACCCTATACTTAATCCTTCATTATCTAAGACCTTGGCCTTAAGGTAGAGTTTGTGGTTTTGGCCTTAAAGAAAGAAGAACGAAAAAGTCATAAGCTGTCAGGGCCAGGCCGTGATGACCATCACGACCGGCCATCACGGCCGTGACTCGCATTACTTGATTTTTCCAAAGGGAAGAAGACTTACTGTGCTGCGGTGGTAACGGTGGCGTTGCTCTGGTGGTGATAGTGGTGGCACTGCTCTGGACGTGCGGAGGAAGACGGACCTAAGAGAGAGAGAAACGGTTAGAGACGGAGAGAGAGAGACAAAGATGGAGAGTGAGAGAGAGACGGAGAGGGAGAGGGGGAGAGGGAGAGGGAGAGAGCTTACCTGACGGCGGTGGCTGGAGGCTGGTGGTCAGAGCTCGCGAGGAAGAGAGAATGATGGCCGGAGCTGCTGTGCCGCGCCGCGCCGCTGCGTGTGAGAGAGAAGAGAGGAAAAGAGAGAAATTGGGGAAGAGAGGAAGGAACATCGCGATTTAGGGATTTCAGTTTTAGCAATTGAATTATTCGGTCGCTAAATCGGTCGCTAAACGGGTAAATTTGAAATTTGAATTCATAAATTTAGCGACCGATTTAAAATTCGATCGCTAACATGCTCCATTTTAATTCTTTTACGCTCCATTTAGAGACCGATTTAATATCGGTCGCCAATATAAATGAAATTTAACTGTTGCATTTAACTCGGTCACCATTTCGGTCGCTAAAAAGTCATAATTTTTTGACTTTTACTTTCCTTTATTTGGAGACCGAAATAGAGACCGATAACTCTGCTACGCTCTATTTTGGTCGCTATTTCGGTCGCAATATCAACTGTAATCAGTGTTTGATTTAGATCCTACAATCGATCGCCATTTCGGTCGCAAACAACAACCAACAAATTCGGTCACTATTTTCGGTCGCTAAATAACCTTTTTTTTGTATTGAGCTAAGAAAGCCCCTCTATGACTTGAAACAAGCCTCTAGGAACTGGTATCAAAAATTCACCACAGCCCTCCATGCCATAGGCTTCACACAGTCAAAAGGAGATCACTCTCTCTTCATTTATGAGGAAAAACGAGTTTTTCTCACTGCACTCATCTATGTATATAATGTCATCTTAGCAGGAGATAAATTTCAGTTCATGACAGAAGTTAAGTACTATCTTGATCAATCATTCAGCATAAAAGACTTAGGAACCTTAAAGTTCTTCCTAGACATATAAGTTGCAAGATTAGCTGATAGAATTGTTCTAAGTCAAAGAAAATACACTTTGGACATTCTCCATGAGACTAAGATGGAGAATACCAGACCAAGTAAGTCCCCTATGGAACAAAACTGCAACCTCAGGGTGACTGAAAATGATCCTGACACTGATGCATCAAGGTATAGAAGACTGTTGGGAAAACTGTTGTATTTGACTATTACTAGGCCAGATATCACATATGCAGTGAATATTATGTGCCAATTCATGAATACACCCAAGCAAGTTCACATGGATGTTGTGGAAAGGATCCTTAGGTACCTGAAAACTACACCTAGACAGGAAATTTTACTGTCAAGCAAAGATGACTTGAGATTGCAAACCTATCGTGATGCAGACTGGGGAGGCTGCCTTCTCATTCGAAGATCATGCATTGGATACTTCATCATGTTTGGAGACTCACCCATTTCCTGGAGGACTAAAAGGCAATCAGTTGTGGCAAAGTCATCAGCAAAGGCAGGATACAGGTCCATGACAACAACAATGAGTGAACTGATCCGACTTAGGTGGCTTCTGAGTGAGTTAGGATCAACACAGGAAGGACCAACTCGTAAGGGTAAGAATTCAATCGGGTGACATAGAAGCCTTGAAAATTGGAACAAAGGATCAAGTGGCAGATGTCACTAGTGCAATAAGTGCTTTTTACGTCAGTTAAAATTGATTTTTTACGTCAGAATACTGACTGACGTAAATACAGCTGACGTTAATAGTTAATATTTTAACGTCAGTTTAGAACTGACGTTAAATATAACACTATTAACGTCAGTTCCTTAACAAAACCGACGTTAATTTTGTAAAAATTAACGTCGGTTTTTTAAACAACTGACGCTAAACTAAAACTACTAACGTCAGTTCTTTAATACAACGGACGTTGATTTTGTTAAAACTAATGTCAGTTGTTGACGTTAAAGTTTTAATTTTAACGTCAGTTTTAATAAAAAACTGACGTTAATAGTGTACTGTATATTTTATAAAATACTATTAACGTCAGTTGTTTGATACAACTGACGTTAATAGTTTTTTTTTTAAATTCAGTTTTAAAATATCACTCCCCTCAGCTATTCCTGCATTCAGTCCCAGTAACATAGAATATCACACACATTACAGAATTGCAAAGGAAAATTGAACAATGGGGGGACTTAAAACCAAAACCCATGTATATATATAATTAAATTTTAGTTCCAATGTCTAAAAAACAAAACTATCTAAGGATATACATATACATGTTATTAATTAGTTTCTAAAGTCTAACAAAAAAACTATTTATCTAAGTAGTGAGGAGGTACGTTGGCAACTCCTTTTTCAGCCGCATACTTAAAGAAGAATTCAACGAAGCGCATCCTCAAGTCTCTTAACTCATCTTCTTCAATAGGCGATTGGTCGATAAATGCCTAGACACGTTCAAATAATAACAATAACATCAATGCAAGTCATCTTCAAAACTATAATATATAATTTAACAAGTTGTTTAAATATTACCTTCTTCCATCCATCCGTAATAGATGCGGAGACTATGTTCAGCATATGAAGCATCACATAATAGCCGCACGACCAAATCATCGGTTTGAAATCGAGACTACCAACAAAATTAATTTCAACGTCAGTTGAATATACACATAAATTAGTAATTATAATATTAATTATTTGATAAATAAACTACCAAACCTTGAGGATGTTCCATACAGGATTTGCTTTAGCCTTAGAAGTCCTACTTCTCCCGTTGGCGCAACTTATGCTACCCGCCTTCAGTGCGCTATCATAAACAAATAATCATGTCGATCAATTAACAAACTCATATATCATGTGTGTAATAAACTAAAAACAACTGATATTAAAACTTAAATTCAATTTAAGATTAGTTACTTACATATTTACAACTTCCACCACCTTCGATGGCGGATCATGGTGGAGAGAGCAGAAGAATATGACAGTATGCCTAGACGGGTGAAGTACGAACAACTGCCAATGGCGATCCATACAGTAGGGAGCCAGATATAATTCTTTCGGACTGTCTCCCAACAAGTTCCCTAAGTATTTACTCAATGCATCGCCAGCAAAGAACTCGGGCAGAAGGATTGACGGATCTAAGAAACCGTAAACTAATGCAACGCCCTTATCAAGCTGAAGACGATGGAGATACCTAAGATATGAAAAGGTGTGGATGTTAATTACATAATATATATATTGAAATTAAAATAAATTATTAAATGGAAAAATACCAAAAATAAATAAGTTATAAAATTAAAATTAACTTACGTGCACTAGAGACTGATGACATTGCTGTTCATCCAGATGTTATTTCTGCAGGCGTTCCCGAGATCGTCACCAACAAAGGAAAATATCCTCTGTTGATCTGGGCGTGCCACCCATCCATCGTGATCCAATGGACATTCAAAAATCTCAAACGCATAATCCTCACCAAGTGAGAACAAACGAGTGATAGGTGACAGCGACACCGACGTCGACTTGGCCTTCAGTTTAGGAAAAATAAAATATATAAGTTTTTGATAATTAAAAAAAACACAAGTAATTATTTGACTAATTTTGACATTAATAATGAAAAAATACCTTTGCTAACATTTCGAGCTCACGTCGTTTGGAGTCCAACTCAAGCTCACGCCTTTTCATTTCCAACTCATGCTCATGGCGCTGGACTTCCAACTCCCGCTCCCTAAAACTCTCTTTTGTGCTCACATGTGAAGCGTTGGCAAGTCCTGCGGTGTCCTGGGATGTACCGACGGAGGAAAGCTCTTTGGCAAGCGCCTGCTTGAATTCTGGGTTGGCTATTAAGCCTTGCATCAGATGTGTTGTAACATCTGGGTTGGACATGAGGTGCTGAGAAATGTCAGCCAAAATTGATGCTTCATTGACCACCCGCTTTCGTGAAGCAGACTTGCCATAATATTGTTTGATGGTCACATTCCCAGGAACACCGAGAACCCGACCAGGATGGTCTTTCTTGCCTAGAGCAGTCATCAAGACGTCCTGCCGTCCAGAAGGGACGAATGCGCCCTGGGAGGATTTTACTTTAAGATCCATCTACAATGAAAAAAAATGAAAAATTGTGCAAGTGAAAAGTGTTGCAAATATATATACAAATATCAATTGAAATCAAGTTAATTATTTACTTACAATCTTATCTGCCACTTCGTGAGTGGCATCAACTTTAAAAGATCCCGCCTTTGTCATGCGCAATGGCTAACCCGGACATCCTCGCGGTCGATGTCCGACGGAGGACTTGATGGTGTGCCCTCAGGCACCTCTCCTCTTTCAATCCTAGCAGAGTGCTCTTCCTGCTTCGCCCTCAGCCTATCCGCCATCATCTGCTGGATCCGAGTATGGTACCCACCATGAGACATGGTGTGGCGGTGGACGTTCTTCGCCTGATTCTGCCGACCCTTATTTGCCTTAGCCTATTCAAACAAAAACACATAATTAAATACAGTTAAATGATCTATAATAAGCATACAAAATTAACTTAATCAACCAACCTGAAATTCTTCATCCTGTCGACTCCTGGCAAACATATCCCAAGTATCCTGATCAATCCAGGGATAATCCGAGAACATTTTATCAAGCCGCTTCTTCCCAGATACATAGTACCTGGTAAGATCATGCTTGAACCCATTCCAACGCTTTGATGCCATTTTCATACATTTATGACGATGATCCTCGTCATTTGGCACAGTCAAGATACCTACACATTAGATACATATATAACAACTGGATGTATTATAACTCGGATAATTATCTAATAATGTAAATCAAACGAATGTAAAGGTAAAATACCGTGATAGCCTCCCAAATCTGATCCTTAACGTTCTGTGGAACGTCATTCCAGTGGTTGTAGTTGATGCTTACGTGCTGCTTCGCTTGTAGAAACACCCACTTATTAAATTCTTTAGCACGGGGTCCCTGGGCATTTAGATTAGCATCGAAGGACACCTCAAGCTTCTGTCCGCTCTGCCTGTCCTTCTCTAGTTTCTTCAACGAGGTGGCTCCTCTACCCCGTTTCCTATGAGCTTGTGATGTCGTATGGACAAAAAAAATATGATAAAATAGAGGGTTGTAACATTATAAACTTACATTAACAAGAAGGACTAAAGATAGTATATAACATGTAAACTTACACTAGAATCAGGCGTAGGCGTGATCGGGTCCTGCGAAACCCCCACAGTGTCCTCCCGTGCTTGTGGGCTATCCGACTGATCCATATGTATGCCTGTTCAGAAACAATATATATGTATTAACATAGGTTATAACTCAAAATAAATACAGAAGTATAAATAAAAATAACTAGATAGGTCTTGTAGATATACAAAACATCTATATATCCAATATAAGGACAATACGGGAGATTGAAAACTATAGTTTTTGAATATTGCCAAGCACTGGTCACGGCCTGGCCGTGATGTCCATCACGGCCGTAACGTGCCAACTGAACCAGACCCTCATTGGCAGAACTGATCACGGCCTAGCCGTGATGAGCATCACGACCATGACAGATCAACCAGCAGAGCAACATGCACTCAAAACCAAAAATGGAGACATTCCAAACAACTCAAACTCACGGTTTAAAGTTACAACTACTGAGACTACAGTTTCAACATACACTCAAAACCAAAAATAGAGACATTCCAAACAACTCAAACTCACAGTTTCAACTACTGAGACTACAGTTTCAAACCAGCAGAGCAACATGCATGCACTCAAAACCGTGAATAAAAAAATGTGCCCTAATTAAAGACTCACCAGAAATAGGCGCTCGCGTGGTGGTGGGGGGGAAGCTTGTAACAGCCTGATTTTCATTATACTGTTAAATCAATTAAAATATAAGTAATTATATTTTAATATGAAAGTAGAAAATATTTTGTTTAATAAAATAAAATCATATTCCTAATCCACATTATCATATGAAGTCACAGTAAAATTTTTAGGTTGAAAATTCGCATTAAAGTCGATGTCAGCTTTTCCTTTGCCAAGTATAAGTTTACTGAGCAGAAAACCTAATTTTGACCCGTGAACGAGACGGTTAATGTTTTTATCATGTTTCCTTCAACTTTGGTTACTTTGAAAATTTTCGTTCAAAAATAAAATAAAATAAAATATTTTATTCGGGTGAAACCTTCAGAAAATACGATCGGATGTGCAACCGGTTACGTATTTAAACAGTTAAAGGAACCCTAAAGGATGAGTGAAGGATTGATGGGATGCCAAATTAAATGCTTATGACATACTTTAAATGCTTATGACACACTTTAAAGTAATCATGATTACCCTTTTCAAATTATAATCTATTTTATTCCAAAAACCTATTAAACCTTCCTTAAATGATCCAAACAATGCCTTAAACCAAAACTTCCTCTCCAAGCCTTGCTTCCTCTTCTCAAAACCATGCACCCTCCCCCTTTCCTCTATAAATACCACTCTTCATCTTCACTTCATCACTTTCCTTTCTCCTACTCCATTAAAACTCTTAAGCTTTCATATTTTCTTAACTTCAAGCTTCCAAAGCTTTAGTTTTTCTTCTTCTTTTCACTAAGTGTTCTTCATAAAAGTTGTTCCTCTTGCTTAGGGTAATACTCTCATGTATTCTTTTCTTTAAAAACTTCATCTTTTTCTAAAGTTTCTTCTTTATGTCATATATGAGATTTTATCTTCAAAAATCTCTCAAAAATGGTAGAAAACTCCTTTTGAGTTGAAACCAATTTCTATGGTCTTGTATTTACTTGTAGTTTAACATACTAAAAGGTTGTATAAAACAAAGTTTCCTAACCTCTACTTTCTAATGAGGCCGAAACCATGCATATGGTTTAGATGGATCTTGTTTCAACTTTTACAAGTATGAGTTTGTATTTAAAGATTTGTTTTCCAAAATGATCATGGACCAAGGCTCCTTTATGTTATAGGATGCTATGTCTAAAGTGATTGGAAAGTTTAAAGATTTGTTTCCCAAAATGATCATGGACCAAGGCTCCTTTATGTTAAAGGATGCTATGTCTAAAGTGATTGGAAAGTTTAAAGATTTTTACTCTACTTTTATGTCATTTACTTTTATTCCATTTATATTTATGTCATTTAATTTATGTCATTTACATTATGTCATTTACTTTTATGCCATTTATATTTATGTCATTTACATTATGTCATTTACTTTTATGCCATTTATATTTATGTCATTTACTTTATGTCATTTACATTATGTCATTTACTTTTATGCCATTTATATTTATGTCATTTACATTATGTCATTTACTTTTATGCCATTTATATTTATGTCATTTACTTTATGTCATTTACATTATGTCATTTACTTTATGTCATTTATGATTCATTTACTTATGTCATTATACCTTAATTACTTATAAACCTTTGTTGTTCTTACCTTATGTGCTTATGAGCTTTGTTATTTAAAGTTCTATGTTGCTTTCAAGATGATCATAGACTTGAGCTCCATAAGTTATTGGATGCTAAAAGGTCTAAGAGATTGGAAGAATTTAAAGATTTTTATCATAGAAACCCAAGGATGACCGAATCTTAAAGGTTATGGACCTAGGGTGTTTCGTTTTTCATTTTTCCAAAGTGATCATGGTTTTGAGCTCCTTACTATTAATGGATGCTAAACCAAAGAGATTGGAAAGTTTAAATGTTCCTAGCCTATCTTATTGGTCAAGGCCGAATCTCCATCAAGTGTAACTTGGTGGGATTTTTGTTCAAACTTTGTTTAAAGTATTCATGTTTTAAACTCCTAGCACTTAAGGATCATAAATCCAAGAGTCGCATAAATTTCCGAAACCCCTAATCCTAATCCTAGTTTATTGTATGAACCGAACCTGTACCTTGTGGTTAGTGTTCTTTGATTGAGTTTTAACTCATGATTTCATGTTTTGTAACCTTAGACTTCCATCTCGGAGGAAACGAGGAGCTTCGAGTTCGAGAGTTCGGTGATAACCCAGGTGGGGGGAAGAATCAACCTATCGTCGGAATCGATAAGTAGTAAATTATGTAGTAATTATGTAGGGCGACCTAAACCCTACTAGAAGTCGAATAATCGACAAGACCAGAATCGCTTTAAATTGCTTTTATAAAACATCCATGGTGATTCGGGGATTGTAGGTTGATCGATATTAGGTTGATGTTTATACTGTTGATGGTTGATTTGAGTTTTATTACCTTTGTTGAACTGATTTAGTGCTATGTTGATGTTTTGAAATATCTTTTATTGACTTGATGTTATGCATGATCTGTGTGGTATTTACTTTATGCTTAGTGGATTAAGCGAAGATATATATGTGGCCTAAGAGATGAGTTGTTTTGGGCGTGAGGATCATGATGATTACCAGAGGTGCCTAACCTACATGAAATATGTTAAAGAGGTGTTGTGACATCGAGCATGTGTTTAGGTCTTGATGAGAGGTTAAGGCACTAGGTTATGACCATAGGAGTCTGCGAGGTTCATAAGTTGTGTTGTTTCTATAACCGTATGTGGGACACATACAAGACCCGAAGTCCTTGTGGGACCGTCCAAAGGGTAAACTTAACTTGTGCAGCTACGAGTGTCATTGCTTTGCATGAGCACCTCTGGGAGTGGACGAGGTGTGCACCGGGATCATCGTGCAGCTGTAGTGTCACGCTTTGCATGAGCGTTCTTACCATGGTGAAAGTGTGCACCGGGATAATCGTGCAGCTATAGTGTCATTGCTTTGCATGAGCACCCACGGTCCGGGGTGTGCACCGGGTTTATTGTGCAGCTATAGTGTCATTGACTGATGTTGTGTCTGTGATAATTATTATGTAGTTTACTATGACTCTTTTCCGCTTTTGATGATAGAACTGTTTCTTATCCCTTGTATATTTCTGTATGTTATATTTTGTCTCCTTGTGGAACCATACGAGAAGACCCTGTGGATGAACATAACCAGGAGGAGTTGGATGGAACTCCCTACGAACCGGATGCCGGAGGACGAGTTGTGACCCATGGTGATTAGGGTCTAGTTAGTTATGTCCAGTGCGTCTATGTCGTGAAGCTTTATCTTTCCGCTTATGTTTTGTATAACTATGCACCAGTTCGGGATCCTATTGATGGGAGGCCCTGAAAACATTGTTTGGATAACTCTGATGCTTTAAGTATATGTAATATATTTATGTTTGCATATTCTGTTTTATATGAATTTATTTGCTTAAGAAATTAAGTTTCAATTTTTACGTAATTTTCACGTTAAGCGTGCGATAAGTAATTAAATAATGAGGTTTTAAACGAAATATCACAAAGGGGCACATCAGGGTGTCTCATTTGGTATCAGAGCAGTTTGATTCTGATCGGACTGCTAAAAGTTAGGGTGTTGTTACTGGCCGTGTCTAGTTGAATCCACATCGGATTTAGACTATGTTTAGAAGTGGGGTAGAGTGTCCAAAACTAATACAAAAGTTAATATTAGTATGGCATATGGTATTTATATACTTGCTTATGTAGTATTATATGTCATACTAATTAGAGCGGAGGATTTCTTTCACCAGAATCATGGCACGTGGAAGAGGACGTCCAACTAACAGTGGAGAAAGGACTCCAGAAAGGGTCATTGGAGCTGTCAATGACAACGCTGACATTGGAGGAGGATCATATTCGACTCCCAACACCATGGAGACAATAGCTGCTGCTATGCTATTGCAAACCCAGCAGAATGCTGAGATGCTGCAAATGAACAAAGAGCAGCTAGAGATCAAGAACCGGAGGAGGGCAGTAGCAGCTGAGGATGCCGGATTGGCAACCTTTATGAATTGAAAGCCACCTAAATTCAGAGGAGAATACGATCCAGAGAAAGCAGAATGGTGGATACAGGAGATTGATAAGATATTCGATACTATGTGCTGCCGAGAGGATAGAAAGGTGACTTATGCCGCCTTTATGTTGACTGAGAGGGCAGAATTCTGGTGGAAGGGCAAAAGAAGGTTATTGGAGGCTGAAGGTAGTGTAGTTACCTGGAAATTATTCATTGATTGCTTCTTCGAGAAGTATTTTCCACGTATAGTTAGACGTGAGAAGGAAAAGGAATTCACAAACCTCAAGCAAGGCAATATGTCTGTTGGTGAGTATGCATCGAGGTTTGAGGCGCTGATCAAGTTTTCAGAATGCTATCAGAGGTTTCCGAATGAAGACTGGCAATGTAGACGATTCGAGGAAGGGCTCAGAGATGAGCTGCAGAGAGGGTCATGTAGTGTCTCTTGACATACAGTACTTCCCAGAGCTAGTCGAGAGATGCAGTGCCATCGAAAGCATAGATTTGAGGATAGCTAATGAGCAGAAACAAATGAGGATTGGAGGACCTAACCGATCAAGTTTCCAGAGGCGCGGGGGAAGTGGTTCCCAGTGGAGACAGAAACCATATGTTAGACACAGGCGTAAACAGGGGACCAAGACCAGCGACTAGAATGGTCAACAATCGCAAAGTGTAGTTTGCTTGAGATATGGGGGACCACATTATGCAAACAACTGTTCAAGTGGACCCAATCGCTTCAATTGTGGGAAATCGGGTCACATGGCACGAGGCTATGCAGATGAAGGTTATGCAACAACTAGCAGCTACGGGAAAAGGTTACGGAGATAATAGAGGTGGAGTGGAAGAGGTGCCCAAACGACTAGACCCCAAGCCACCTTGGAAGGGTGTTTACCGTGAAGGGAGCTGAATCCTCCCAATCTCTTTGAACTCATACAAGGTATGTGTCGATATAGTAGTAGACTCTCTAACGTATTGTTTGACTCAGCGCTACTCATTCTTTTATCTCGCATGAGTGTAAAGATCATTTGAACTTAACTGTCTCCAAATTGCCTTATATCCTTATGGTATCTACTCCAACTAGTAATCCTTTGATTACCATATCTGTTTGCTTAAAGCGTCCTATAGTGATTGAAAATCGAACTTTTGTTGTAGACCTCATTTGTTTGCCTATGCAACAGATAGATGTTATCCTTGGCATGGATTGGCTTTCGGCTAACCATGTAATGCTAGATTGTTCTAGTAAGACCTTATCATTTCTTGAACCTTCTAGTATAGTGTCTGCCAATGAAGGAATACCTCTGAGGAGTAACAACTCTCAGGAATTTGTGAGGCTTTATGCAATGGAAGCTAATGAGATCCCCAACATAGATTCTATACCTATCGTGAGAGAGTTTCCTGAAGTTTTCCCTCCAGACGTTCCAGGTTTGCCACCGGAAAGAGAAGTGGAATTCACTATAGACCTAGTACCAGGGACAGGACCTATATCTATAGCACCTTATCGGATGTCACCGGTTGAGTTGACTGAGTTGAAGGAACAATTGGACGATATGATGGGGAAAGAGTTCATCAGACCGAGTGTTTCTCCTTGGGGGACACCGGTGTTGTTCGTTAAGAAAAAGGATGGAAGTGCGAGGTTGTGCACAGATTACAGACATTTGAATAAGGTGACAATTAAGAACAAGTATCCGTTGCCTCGGATCGATGACTTGATGGATCAGTTGAAAGGAGCAGCAATATTCTCAAAGATTGATTTAAGATCTGGGTATCATCAGATCAGGGTAAGGAAGGAAGATATACCCAAGACGGCTTTTAGGACGAGGTATGGGCACTATGAGTATTTAGTCATGCCTTTCGGTGTAACTAATGCACCAGCCGTGTTCACGGATTACATGAACCGAATTTTTAGACCTTTCCTCGATAAGTTTGTTGTTGTGTTTATCGACGATATTCTTATCTACTCTCGTACGTGGGAAGAGCATGAGGAACATTTGAGTTTGGTATTGCGAGTCTTAAAGGATAGGCAAATTTATGCCAAACTTTGCAAGTGTGAGTTTTGGCTGGAAGAAGTGCAATTCCTAGGGCACGTGATTAATAAAGAAGGAATAGCCGTAGATCCAGCTAAGGTTGAGGCAGTTCTTAAATGGGAACGACCTAAGTCAGTGAGTGAAGTACGGAGTTTCTTAGGACTTGCTCTATATTATCGGAGGTTCATAGAGGGATTCTCTAAGATTGCGTTGTCCATGACACAGTTAACAAGAAAGGATACAACTTTTGTATGGGCGGACAAGTGTGAGCAAAGTTTTCAAAAGTTGAAGGAAAGGTTGACTACATCACCTGTGTTGATCTTACCAGACCCTCTAGGACAGTTTGATGTATACTGTGATGCGTCATACCAAGGTTTAGGTTGTGTTCTGATGCAAGAGGGAAGATTTGTTGCTTATGCTTCCCGACAATTGAGGATTCATGAGAGGAATTACCCGACTCATGATTTGGAGTTAGCAGCAATAGTGTTCGCTTTAAAGATATGGCGACACTTTTTGTATGGAGCAAGGTTTAATGTTTTCAGTGACCATAAGAGCCTGAAGTATCTATTCGATCAAAAGGAATTGAATATGAGGCAGCGGAGGTGGATGGAGTTCATAAAAGATTATGATTTTGAGTTATTGTACCACCCTGGTAAGGCCAATGTGGTAGCAGATGCCTTAAGTAGGAAGTCCTTGCATGTATCCGCAATGATGGTTAAGGAGTTAGAATTGCTTGAACAATTCAGAGATCTGAGCCTAGGAATGGAATTACGGAAAGATACAGTTTGCTTAAGTATGGTCACTATTAGTAGTGATTTCTTGAAAGATCTTAAAGATAAGCAAGTTCAGGATCTATACCTTCGGGAGGTTAGTAAGGGGATAGACGGGGGTAAAGTTTGAGTTCACTAGGGGAGCAGATGGTGGGTTAAGGTTTAAGGATAGGATATGTGTGCCAGAGGATGCAGAACTTAGGAAGATGATTTTGGAAGAAGCACACAAGAGTAAGTTAAGTTTTCATCCTGGATCCACAAATATGTATCAAGATTTGAGGAAAATGTTTTGGTGGACCAGAATGAAGAAGGAAGTAGCAGAGTATGTTTTATCTTGCTTGGTGTGTCAAAAGGCGAAGATTGAACATCAGAAACCAGCAGGATTATTACAATCTTTAGATATCCCAGAATGGAAATGGGATAGTATAGTTATGGATTTCGTGGCCGGATTACCACGAACTCCTAAGAAGCATGATGCGATTTGGGTTATCATTGATAGGTTGACGAAGTGTGCTCACTTCTTACCTATTAGAGAAGGTGATAAATTAGAAAAGTTAACCCAGATTTACATCAGCGAAGTGGTTAGATTGCATGGCGTGCCATCAAGCATTGTCTCAGATCGAGATCCTAGATTTACCTCTCAATTTTGGAAACAATTGCAACATGCCTTGGGAACGAAATTGAGAATGAGTTCTGCCTATCATCCCCAAACCGATGGGCAATCAGAGAGGACAATTCAATCATTGGAGGATCTATTGAGAGCTTGTGTGTTGGAACACACTGGCAGGTGGGATGAGTTCTTACCATTGATTGAATTTACTTATAACAACAGTTTCCACAGTAGTATCGGAATGGCACCGTATGAGGCTCTGTACGGCAGAAAGTGTAGGACCCCATTATGTTGGTATGAGACTGGTGAGAACCAAGTTTTGGGCCTTGGATGTGGTACAACAGACTACGGAACAAGTCAGGAAGATAAGGGAAAAGATGAAGGAAGCACAGGATAGGCAAATGAGCTACAGTGACAAGAGGAGGAGACCATTAGAATTCCAGGAAGGTGATCACGTATTCTTGAGAGTTACTCGGAAAACTGGAATTGGCAGAGCTATCAAATCTAGAAAACTTACTCCTCGTTTCATGGGACCTTTTCAAATTCTTCGACGAATTGGTCCAGTAGCTTACCAAATGGCGTTGCCACCAAATCTTTCCAACATTCATGACGTCTTTCATGTTTCTCAGTTGAGAAAGTACTATCCTAATCCATCCCATGTGATTGAGTCTAAGTCGATACGACCTGCGAGAGAACCTAGAGCATGAGGCCTTACTCGTGAGGATCGCAGATAGAAGGATTAAGGAACTTCGTGGTAGACAGATTCCTTTGGTTAAGGTCATATGGGATGAAACTACTGGGAGATGCAACTTGGGAACGCGAGGCGGATATGCAACAACAATATCCACATCTTTTTCGAGGTATGTAAATTCCGAGGACGGAATTTTCTTTTAAGAGGGGTAGTAATGTAAATGTACTGATTTTCATTATATTGTTAAATCAATTAAAATATAAGTAATTATATTTTAATATGAAAGTAGAAAATATTTTGTTTAATAAAATAAAATCATATTCCTAATCCACATTATCATATGAAGTCACAGTAAAATTTTCGGTTGAAAATTCAGACGAAAGTCGATCTGCGTTTTCACCGCCAAGATAAGTTCTCGAGCGGAAAACCTAATTTTGACCCGTGAACGAGACGGTTAATGTTTTTATCATGTTTCCTTCAACTTTGGTTACTTTGAAAATTTTCGTTCAAAAATAAAATAAAATAAAATATTTTATTCGGGTGAAACCTTAGAAAATACGATCGGATGTGCAACCGGTTACGTATTTAAACAGTTAAAGGAACCCTAAAGGATGAGGGAAGGATTGATGGGATGCCAAATTAAATGCTTATGACATACTTTAAATGCTTATGACACACTTTAAAGTAATCATGATTACCCTTTTCAAATTATAATCTATTTTATTCCAAAAACCCATTAAACCTTCCTTAAATGATCCAAACAATGCCTTAAACCAAAACTTCCTCTCCAAGCCTTGCTTCCTCTTCTCAAAACCATGCACCCTCCCCCTTTCCTCTATAAATACCACTCTTCATCTTCACTTCATCACTTTCCTTTCTCCTACTCCATTAAAACTCTTAAGCTTTCATATTTTCTTAACTTCAAGCTTCCAAAGCTTTAGTTTTTCTTCTTCTTTTCACTAAGTGTTCTTCATAAAAGTTGTTCCTCTTGCTTAGGGTAATACTCTCATGTATTCTTTTCTTTAAAAACTTCATCTTTTTCTAAAGTTTCTTCTTTATGTCATATATGAGCTTTTATCTTCAAAAATCTCTCAAAAATGGTAGAAAATTCCTTTTGAGTTGAAACCAATTTCTATGGTCTTGTATTTACTTGTAGTTTAACATACTAAAAGGTTGTATAAAACAAAGTTTCCTAACCTCTACTTTCTAATGAGGCCGAAACCATGCATATGGTTTAGATGGATCTTGTTTCAACTTTTACAAGTATGAGTTTGTATTTAAAGATTTGTTTTCCAAAATGATCATGGACCAAGGCTCCTTTATGTTAAAGGATGCTATGTCTAAAGTGATTGGAAAGTTTAAAGATTTGTTTCCCAAAATGATCATGGACCAAGGCTCCTTTATGTTAAAGGATGCTATGTCTAAAGTGATTGGAAAGTTTAAAGATTTTTACTCTACTTTTATGTCATTTACTTTTATGCCATTTATATTTATGTCATTTACTTTATGTCATTTACATTATGTCATTTACTTTTATGCCATTTATATTTATGTCATTTACATTATGTCATTTACTTTTATGCCATTTATATTTATGTCATTTACTTTATGTCATTTACATTATGTCATTTACTTTATGTCATTTATGATTCATTTACTTATGTCATTATACCTTAATTACTTATAAACCTATGTTGTTCTTACCTTATATGCTTATGAGCTTTGTTATTTAAAGTCCTATGTTGCTTTCAAGATGATCATAGACTTGAGCTCCATAAGTTATTGGATGCTAAAAGGTCTAAGAGATTGGAAGAATTTAAAGATTTTTATCATAGAAACCCAAGGATGGCCGAATCTTAAAGGTTATGGACCTAGGGTGTTTCGTTTTTCATTTTTCCAAAGTGATCATGGTTTTGAGCTCCTTACTATTAATGGATGCTAAACCAAAGAGATTGGAAAGTTTAAATGTTCCTAGCCTATCTTATTGGTCAAGGCCGAATCTCCATCAAGTGTAACTTGGTGGGATTTTTGTTCAAACTTTGTTTAAAGTATTCATGTTTTAAACTCCTAGCACTTAAGGATCATAAATCCAAGAGTCGCATAAATTTCCGAAACCCCTAATCCTAATCCTAGTTTATTGTATGAACCGAACCTGTACCTTGTGGTTAGTGTTCTTTGATTGAGTTTTAACTCATGATTTCATGTTTTGTAACCTTAGACTTCCATCTCGGAGGAAACGAGGAGCTTCGAGTTCGAGAGTTCGGTGATAACCCAGGTGGGGGAGAGAATCAACCTATCGTCTGAATCGATAAGTAGTAAATTATGTAGTAATTATGTAGGGCGACCTAAACCCTACTAGAAGTCGAATAATCGACAAGACCAGAATCGCTTTAAATTGCTTTTATAAAACATCCATGGTGATTCGGGGATTGTAGGTTGATCGATATTAGGTTGATGTTTATACTGTTGATGGTTGATTTGAGTTTTATTACCTTTGTTGAACTGATTTAGTGCTATGTTGATGTTTTGAAATATCTTTTATTGACTTGATGTTATGCATGATCTGTGTGGTATTTACTTTATGCTTAGTGGATTAAGCGAAGATATATATGTGGTCTAAGAGATGAGTTGTTTTGGGCGTGAGGATCATGATGATTACCAGAGGTGCCTAACCTACATGAAATATGTTAAAGAGGTGTTGTGACATCGAGCATGTGTTTAGGTCTTGATGAGAGGTTAAGGCACTAGGTTATGACCATAGGAGTCTGCGAGGTTCATAAGTTGTGTTGTTTCTATAACCGTATGTGGGACACATACAAGACCCGAAGTCCTTGTGGGACCGTCCAAAGGGTAAACTTAACTTGTGCAGCTACGAGTGTCATTGCTTTGCATGAGCACCTCTGGGAGTGGACGAGGTGTGCACCGGGATCATCGTGCAGCTGTAGTGTCACGCTTTGCATGAGCGTTCTTACCATGGTGAAAGTGTGCACCGGGATAATCGTGCAGCTATAGTGTCATTGCTTTGCATGAACACCCACGGTCCGGGGTGTGCACCGGGTTTATTGTGCAGCTATAGTGTCATTGCTTTGCATGAGCATTCTCACCATGACCAAGGATGTGCACCGGGAATGGGACGTGTCACTTGGACTATTGACCGATAACCATGACTATGATGAGGAAACCATAGCCATGTTCAGTATCGAGTTTTAGTTGTAGGAGTGAGGGTAGGATGAATATAAGAATTTTATGGAAGATGGATGATTGACTGATGTTGTGTCTGTGATAATTATTGTATAGTTTACTATGACTCTTTTCCGCTTTTGATGATAGAACTATTTCTTATCCCCTGTATATTTCTGTATGTTATATTTTGTCTCCTTGTGGAACCATACGAGAAGACCCTGTGGATGAACATAACCAGGAGGAGTTGGATGGAACTCCCTACGAACCGGATGCCGGAGGACGAGTTGTGACCCATGGTGATTAGGGTCTAGTTAGTTATGGCCAGTGCGTCTATGTCGTGAAGCTTTATCTTTCCGCTTATGTTTTGTATAACTATGCACCAGTTCGGGATCCTATTGATGGGATGCCCTGAAAACAGTGTTTGGATAACTCTGATGCTTTAAGTATATGTAATATATTTATGTTTGCATATTCTGTTTTATATGAATTTATTTGCTTAAGAAATTAAGTTTCAATTTTTACGTAATTTTCACGTTAAGCGTGCGATAAGTAATTAAATAATGAGATTTTAAACGAAATGTCACAAAGGGGCACATCGGGGTGTCTCAAAGCTCGAGTGGTGGCCAACGTTCGATGTGGTTACTAAAGTAGAGGGACAAGGAGAGTTAGTACGCAGGAAGGCCAGGGGAAAGAGAGATGTCAAGTTATTGCAAAGAATGAGCGGGAAAGACAGAGTTAGGGGTTAAGAGTGTACCTCACGGTGGTGGCGAAGAAGCCCTCGCGGTGGTTGCGGTGGAGATGAGCTCGCGATTAGGGCAGAGTGAGAGCGAGAGTGAGGGTTGAGCGTGATGAAAAGAGAAAAGACGTACAGAGAAGTGGAGAAGGCGCGCGGGGGTAAACGTTATAATTAAAATAAAACAACATTTTACGTCAGTTTTTGGTAAAACCTGACGTTGAAGATCATACATTTAACGTCAGTTGTCTTAATAAACGGACGTTAAAAACTCTCACACTTATTACGTCAGTTGTTAGTAAGAACTGACGTTAAAGGTCATATATTTAACGTAAGTTGTATTAAGAAACTGACGTTAAAAACACTCACAACTTCTTACGTCAGTTGTATTACACAACGGACGTTAAAGGTTTATTAGTTTCTGCAAAAACATTCATTCCCTTGGCTACTGTGCTACTTACCCATTCACCTTTGTACCTAATCCTCTTAATGAGCATTAAGTTTATAGATAAGTTTTCAAGAAAATCAGAATAACTTAGTAACTTCATCCACTGCTCCTATAAATAGCTTCCTTCCATCCTTTTAATTAATTTTCTGCTTCACAATATGGCTCTGCCGTGGAGATTAACTTCATCACTCTTTCTTCCTATTCCTAGACTCAAAGGTCTTTGTCTTAATGGTCAAACAACTTCTGAGTTTGAGTAAATTACATTGCATGGATATTAAGGTTGGGTGAATCACGTAATGTGATTCTCTCACTTTATTTCATCCCCATCATCCCTTTCACTTTGCTTTGGAAGCAAGTGATTGTGGATTCAAGATGATGCATCAAGGAACTCCACTGAAGAAGAAAGATGCAAATATCCATTTCACTTTGCTTTCGCTGCTAGTGACTGAGGATTTACTTTGCATCTTGGAATTCAAGTGAGGGAGGTGATGCATATCCATTGGAGTTTCTGATGACAGGACTGAGAAGCAAATGATATTGATGCAGAAACTTTTTTATATTTTAGGGCTATGTTGCAGAAATTTTTTATCTTTTAATCATGTAATTTTAACTTATGAATCGCTTCAATGTCATACGATTTGATTATACATATAACTTGTTTTATGTTAAGTGTTTATTTATTTTAATTTGTACAATAATTTGTTTATTAATTCAAGCTAATTAATAAAAATTAAAAATAAACTTGTATAAAAAAAAGGTTTAGAAATAAACTGCAGTACTATATGGAGTGATCTGCGTTAAGAGGGACAACAGGGACATGACAACCAATGAAATGAGTTTCATAATTATTTACGTCAGTTATTTATAGAACTGACGCAAATAGTTTACCCACCACCTCATTTTTAACGTCAACTTAATTGATGACTGCCAAGTTCCCGTATATTAATTACATTATTTCCAATATTCATTCTCGTGACGTTTATAATATATAGGATTATTTACGTCAGCTATTTATTTAACTGAAGTAAAAAATCAAACTTTTAACGTCAGTTGTATAAAAAACTGACGTTAACAATTAATATTTTTTATTTGAAAAACACTTTTAACGCCAGTTTTTTTTTTAAAAACTGACGTTAAAAGTGTATAGATATCTGCAAAAACATTCATTCCTTTGATTGTACTGTGCTACTTACCCATGCACCTTGTAACTCAATCCTCTTAATGAGCATTAAGTTTATAGGTAAGTTTTCAACAAAATCAGAATAGCTTAGTAACTTCATCCCCTGCTCCTATAAATAGCTTCCTTCCATCCTTTTAATTTTACTCTTCACAATATGGCTCTGTAGTGGAGATTAACTTCATCACTCTTTCTTCCTAGTCCTAGACTCAAAGGTCTTTGTCTTAATGGTCAAACAACTTCTGAGTTTGAGTAAATTACATTACATGGGTGATAAGTCTGAGTAAATTACATTATGTGAGTTGCTCACCTTATCACCTTCCGGAGAATCATCTTTGGAGGGCTAATCAGTGCTCTGGGGTCACAGTTCCAAAACCTCGCCTTTGGCAAAGCAAGTGACCGTCTTGGAAGTCTCTGGAACCACCGCCTTTGCTTGAAACAGATCTAGTGCACCTGTTTTTGCCTCTCTCTCGAGCTCTCTCATGCCCCCGGTTTTCGAGGTCTTCTGAGTATAGTTTTCCCTTTGGCATATTTCATAAAACTCTCGATGGGATGTAGCTTTAATGTTTAGGATTTTAAACCCTTTCAATGTAACTTTTTATAGGATTTTAAACCCTTTCAATGTAACTTTTATAGGATTTTAAACCCTTTCAATCTTCTCAGATCGATCAGACATAAGACTTCATGAATGAGATCCGGTTTGGGTTATTGATTCAACTTATAGTTTTCAAAAACGAAACACAAAACATCAAAGCAATTCATGTGAAATCGAAACTTTGAGGAAGGCAATGCGGAAGGGATCGTATACTAGATAAAAAATATTATTAAAATAACATTTAACGCCTCGTTGATGAAGGATCGACGTTAAAAGTGAAGTGACTTACTTTTAACGTCAGTTCTTTATAGAACTGACGTTAAAATGTTCATTGTTAACGTCAGTTTTTTATTGAACTGACGTTAAAAGTGAGTCACTTCACTTTTAACGTCAGCCATTAAAACAACTGACATTAAAATTGAATTAATGAACTCTGATATTTACAAAACTGCCACCGCCTCCTTTTTAACGTCCAGCTTTTGGTTAACTAACGTAAACCTTTACCGTCTAATGTATATTTTCCACTAGTGTGTATTTACTAAGCCACTAGGCAGAGAGAGATTTGAGTTCCTGGTTAACAAGTTGGGCATTAAGAACATCCATGCACCAACTTGAGGGGGGTGAAGGAATGTCACTATAGCCATATGTATTAGTTTTCTGTTATTACAGTTATGTTGGTTATAATTAGTTTCTGTAAATAGATGTGGTTGTTATGATTGTAACTAACCGCTCCTGTTAGCTAGCCTATTCATTATTATAAATAGATGATAGGCACCTCTTTGTAACAGTGTATATTCATTGATACATATGAAATTCAGATGAGAAGTAATTCAATTAGCAAGAGTCTGGTTATTTTACGAGTGCCTAAGAATGTCTCCTATTCCTACATATGGAATTTGTCCTCTTTTTTTTTGCAGGCTTTTTGTCTATTTACTGTAGAATATTTTTGCTGGCTGTTTTTCTTCTATCTGCTAGTTATTTTCTTTAAGTCTGATTTGGATGTTATGTTGCCCGGATGTATTGTGAAATGAAAAATAATATAAATATTTTTTTAAGGATTAAAAACCTCTTGTACTCTAATATTTAAAATAAAATACGTGGCTTATAAAAAAAAAACTGTAATTTGCCTCAAAAAAAAAAAAACTTGTAACTTAAGTTCAAGTTCCAGTGAAAAATATTTATTACTCCAAGTAAAGTGGGTAGGCCTTGAGTGTGTAAATACACAACTAGATTGAAATTTAGTAATTTCCTTGTATCCCTGCAATAAGTAGCTAGGAGTAAATGGATACATAACATGTTCACATAATAAATAACCCACGGCACTCTGCTCCTGCATGTTAAACAGTGGAAGTTTCATTGACAGTACAAGATAAATTTTGTAACTATAGAAATGGATCTAAATATTAACTCTGAAATCCATTTATGGCTTTCTTTTTGGACGTTCGGACTCCGGTGTGATATGTTAAAGGAATATGGGAAAGAGTGACATTAGTATGGGCCACCATGTTATAGAGATAAATAATTTTGTTACCTTAACTGAACATAGAAAGCGAAAAGAAAAATGCCTATGGCATGTTAAGTTGGGTTGTTGCCATTGGCACCTTAGCTGCTTGGCTGTTTGGGTGAAGCATTATTAATTAGCTCCGTACGCCATGGAGCCAAAGAAAGGTTCTTCATAATGGCAAATTGCATGGGTGCAGATTTATTGTTTTCAGATCGGGCAAGAAACTATCTTTTAATTACTTTCGTGTTTCACACATGTATTGTTTTAACTTTCGTTTCATACATGTCGGTATCACTTTCACATTTGTCCTTGTTATGAACTTCAACACTGATCTATATACTTCCCAAGTTGCACGAAGTTTTGATAAGAGAAAATTATATTAATCTCCGTTAAAATTTAGTTTTTGGTTTCACGGTCACCGGATATCCCCATGCGTAAATGTGGAAACTAAATACTTGAGTCCGATAGAATAATAACAACAATAAAACTCTCTCCTCGTAATTTTAACGTTTGCATTCCCATGACTAAGATTCAAGATGCAACACGAGGACACGGGAGGTCACTTATCCTAATACCACTTTCACCCAAACACGCTTAACCACGAAGTTATGACGAAATTCAGGCACTAATACTGATATATGATCACATCCGCTAAAATTTAGTTTAATTATACTTTATAGCAAATATACCCATTTTTTGAGGTTTATACTATCATTATTGTAAAGGGTATAACTAGCTAACTGAGAGTTATGTCAGTTAGCTCACATGTGCACAAATCAGTTGTATCATTTAGAGTTTGTTGATTCAATTATGCACAGTTAGGTGTAGCTCAACCAGTCTATATAAAGACACTCCATGTATATGTAATATTCAATAATTCAATACACAAGAATACATTCTCATCGATTCAGTTTTCTCATTTTTTAGCCTTTTTAATCTTACTGCCTCTGATACCTTTAATTATATTCACCTGCTTTGAAATTATATTAACCTACTAAGAAATTGAGTGTACATTTTGAAACAAGAGAATGACGCGAGGTATAATTAAATCAAGCCTTAAAAGGAGTTAGCAAAAAAAAAATAGACACCTCCTAATTTTTTTAGGAGATAATATTATTTTTCGTCCACTAGAATATTTTGTCACATTATTATGAGTAGGATATTGTTGTGACTAAGATACTTATTTAATAATTGTTTTCAAGATTTTTCTTAGATAAAAGAAAGTGACAAAAGTTTAGGAAAAAAAAAATACTTACCAGGGGAAACTCGTGGTGTTCTTATGAGGTTGGGGTGGTTTTGTGGCTATCCAAAATTCTTAAAAATCAAGTTTTTTACATGTATTTTTTTTGAAAATATATAAATTATTTAACTTGACCCTCCTTAATAAAGTATTGTTCTTTTTTTTTTCCACCTCAATGCATGAAAACATTCGGACTCCTTTGTTTCTTAAAGAGTAATGATATTTGAACATAAAAATGATGTCCAACACCGTATAAAAATATTCTCCAATACTTATTTATTGTTTTTTTTCTCTCATTATATATTTTTTCACTCCCAAAACATTCCATCAATTATATGGTATCGATACATGGGGTCAAAATTTGTATCAAATATCATTATTATATCTTAAATAGTAAGGATATAAAAGTAAAAATGAAGAACAAGAGGGAAGCAAAACTAATTAAAGACTCTAAGGTGGCGTCTAAGTCATGAAATGTTTCATTGCGAGATAAATTATATTTTCGGAAATCTCATTGTCATAAATATTATTTTTTCCAACTTCACACATGAAATAAAATTTTTGATTTTCATTAACTAATTTTATTTATGATTCTCTTTTATGCATGAGAGGTTTTTAAAAATATTTATATCAAATTTTGGAAACTTTTATTCTCCTACCCTTATTTTCGAAAAATAATAATACAATTCTCTTAAAACATCCAACAATAGAGGTGGCGAAACGGGCCAACCCGCCCGTCGAAATGGAACGGGGCGGGTTGACCCATTTCGGTAAAATGGGTAGAACCTCCCAAACGAGGTGGGTTGGGCCGTAAAAAAATAATGAATTTTAAAAAATGAAAACAAATGAAAAATTAAAATTATTAACATGTCAATATTTTCTAAAACATCGCAAAATATAAATAATTGTTTTTTGATAGCGGACTAACTAATATATAAATATATTACTGAATGAGATGGATTACATACAAATATATGTAATCCTATTGGATGGGTAATTGTAAACAATATATATATATATATATATATATATATATATATATATATATATATATATATACACACACACACACAAATAATTACTGAACGGGATGAATCAGTTACTGACCTTTTTGATCGGTAAACTAAAATATAATTCTAATATAAATAAGTATTAGTTATTTTTTTTAAAATGAGTTATTGAACCAACCCGTCCAATCCCCGATTAATTTTCTTGATGGGTTAAACGGAACATATCAAAATGGGTTGATGGATTAGGGCCAGCTACCAATCCATCAAAAATAACCGATTAGACTGGTTGACCCATCAAACCAAACTCATTTTGCCATCTCTGTCCAACAAACAACTTTTTATGCTATTGCTTTATGTGATTGTTTGCAATAGATAATCAGACCCCAGTTATTATATATGTAATTCGCAAGCTATGGAAACAGAATCTTTGCCTTTGACGCGTGCTGTAGGTGCTTTAAGCCTTCAACTTAAAAGGATTAAGAGGTTAAAACTTCAAACTCAAAAGTGTGGGGCTTTCTCCTCATGCGAATATCACTTAACAGCATGGGAACGATCAGCTTTTTGATGGCCAAACGGCGATGAGAATTGAGAAGTGGGAAGAGAAACTTATCAAATATATCATAAAAGTATGAAGAAACAATTTCTGTTTTTTATTTTCACATTTAAAAGTTTATATTTGAATCCAATGATACATTAAACATTATTTAATAAATTTAATATCTTATTGTTCTCTCCCAAATTAGATGAAGGGCCTAATGTAGGACATGCTCAGCTATATTGGGTGAACGACCCAATAAGGATGAAGATCAACTAGGATAGGAGGAAAACAACTCGGTCAGCCTAAAAGGAGAACATCTTGATCGAGATAAGAAGACAGTTCGAGACACGACTCGGCCGGTTGGGCCAAGACCCAATTCCTTAAAGACAATTAAATTAAACCCACTAAAATGGCTATAAAAGAATGGTCTTCATCCTCATTAGACGGACTCTTCCTCACACACACACCCATTGCCTAGGTTTTGCTTATACCTAGGCCTTTTATAACAAGCCTTCCATAACTTCCTTGTATTGAATCCCTCGTTAATAAAACAATCGTTTACACGTGAGATTTATTGTTTTGCACGAAACACTTATATAATTTTTAATATTGTTTATGTTTTCAACACAAAATTAAATTACAGTCGAGAAAAGTTTTTAACTCATAATTAATGAATCAAAATTTAACTCCAGAACTAAATGATAAATTGGCATATAAAATATGGAATTTTTTTGGACCCGCTAAGATATTAATGTCCCAGGGCACCGAGGAGATCTTAAAACGATATCTAGACTCTAGTGAATTACTGATCATAGAGTGGTTGGGAGCTTTTATGTAGACAAGGGGCCCATTTATCTCCTCTCTCATTTTTTTAATACTATTATCCTCCCTCACTTTTGAAATAATTTTTTTTGAAGGAACACTTTTGAAATAATTGAATAAATTAAGTAATTAACCTTCGTTCTAATATCCCTCATTCTTAATTATTTGGAAATTAAGGTAAAACTTAGGCAATATATGCTATAACATGCTCTCAAATATGTTTTACTTTTTTTACTTTGTCAAAAAAAAAATGTTTTAGGTTTTTATTTTATGTCATCCCTCCTCAATCCATTTCATTTACAACCCTGACTAATAATCCTTTTTAGCAATACCATGTTTCAAAAAAGCGGGTAAATTATATTGAAAGACAGAATGATTTGAAATGAACTTTATGTGGACATCAGCCCTTCTAAAATAATATATAGTTCTTATGGACCACTATTCTGAATCCATGTCTAGTATCATGATAGTTAAACTCTTAAGTTCTTAAAGATTTATAATCTTAGGAGAGAAAATTGATTCAATTTACATGTAAACTCTTTTTTTTTTTTTAAACTCGTACGATATCAAAGAAGTTCTAACTTCATCAAAATATATATATATATATATATATATATATATATATATATATATATATATATATAAAATAAGTTCTAACAAAATTGGTAAACTTTCAATTTTACTAGCGAACTTATAAGTCTATATTTATTGATAGTTCTAACCTCAAATATGCATATTATCAGTTTTTATTTCTTGGATACATGTTATGCAATATATATTGGGTTTCTGAAGCTGATTATAGGTTTTTGTTGTTATTTTTATTATATCTCATTAAACGATAAAATAATTTTAAAGCTTTGGGGGTAAGTTCACATAATATTGGATTTATTTTATATTTTTTATAAAATTAAAAAGTAGAGTAATAATTATGAATATACTGTTAGCTTATATTTAAATACAAATATATATTTTAAAATTTTAAAATATATGAGGTTTTATGAGTTTGGGATAAATTTTTTGAAATTCCACAAACCTACTTCAACTCTCCAGTTTTGGAGTAGTGCTTGTCCATTTCAATATTGGGATTTCTTTGTATTTAATATATAATGATGTCATATTACATTAAGATATGAAAGTGTTTCGGGGAAGAAAACTGAAAAAGCTGCCTATTTGTGTCTTTTGGTCCGGCTGCCAATATGGTTTGGAAGAAAGTTGAAATATTTGTCTCTTGTCACTTTGATTCGAATTATAAATTCCTGCCATACTGCTCTCTTAAAATAAGTGAATAATGAAACAAAACACCAAACCAAAACCCATTATCCGAAAGATCATGGAAACAAATTAATTACACCGCAAATGGCTCCTCAGGTTCTAATTAATTAACCCACTATTTACTCAACAACAGAAATGCATTGGGCATATAATCAAGGCTAAAGGCCCAGATTGACCACACACAAAAAAAAGGTAAGACTACATTTGGTTTATGGCAAAAAAATTAATCACTCAATCTTTGACAATAACAAATGTGGGATACGATAGTCCCTTTGTTACTTTTCGTCTAACACCTTTTGTTGACTTACTGATGGATATCGTTAAATTGTTTACGTGTACCATTAATGTCTCAAAACCCAAAACATCAACAATTTTAATCGCGGGACAAAGTAGTCCCTATGGGCACATCTGACCTAATGCACCAATAAGATGCAAAAACAAATCAAATGCACCAGAGTCAAGTTGCCCGACCTCAATGCACCAGAAATATAAACAAGCCACATATATGCAGCACAGAATACTGGTGAAACTGAAACACAAAATATTTTCAATGCAAATGAAATATAAAGCATTTTTAGTGGTCAAATTTTTTTGTCAAAGACTAAGGATATTGATTAAGGAATCCAAAGATGGAAATTTCTTATTGGAAAATATAACTTTTAAAAGTTCAATGATTTGAATACATCACTTTCTTGTACAAATTTTCTATGTTTGGTTCCTTAACCAATATATCCTTAGTACATTGGTTAGCATTTCCCATTTTAAAATAATCATAAGTTTTATTAAATATGTTTCAAACTTTTATAAAAATCACTTTTTCCTATAAACAATTTCTTTGTACTTTAAGCTAATTTGTCAAACATATATCAAATTAATTTCAAAACAATTTTTTTAGAAAAAGCTTTTTCAAGTAAAATAAGTTGTCCCAAACATATTCTAAATTCCCTATCAAGGTTGCACAAACTTCTAGAATAATGTATAATGTTAGTATGGATCATACATGCATATGATATTTTGTCTCAATCGTATATGAGCAGTAATATTTTCACGTTAAAGTTCATGTGTAAACCATCATTTTTTTTTACCAGAAAGCGTGAGGCGATATCAGTCCATAGATAATGTTTCTTACATGGGGCAAAAAACCACACATCCCTCATAGAGGAAATTTGTCGGTGTTTCTTTATACTTTGCACGTAAAGTATTCCTGTGAAAATGATTTCTTAGGATTTAACTGAAGTCTGAAGCGACTTAATTTCATGTATTGACTGATTAATCCGTGTAATCAACTTCTAGCAATAGCTATTGGCTGCGTGAATCGCTTCTATCACTTAAAAAAATGTTATGGCTTGCAGTGCTAGCTAGCTATGCTACCAATTGCTTCCGTTGGAAAGTATGAGGAATGGAGTCTTCAATTCCATAATTCAATTCTATTGCTTTTTTACTCGGGTAAGGCAAGGAGAATCACATGTCACACCACAAATTAATAAGAATAGACCTTTTATTTTTCGGTGTTTTTTTTTTCTGGTGGGGTATAAAATATTAAAATTGAGGGTTCAAGCTTGAAGAAGTTGAAGACGCAATAAACAAATAAGTAAAGTAGGTAAGATAAAAACAGAAAAGAAAAAAGAAAGATAAGATATGATATGATAGGATTACGATCCTTTTGGGATGTTCTAAGTTGGAAGTATGGAATAATTGATTATAGAGGGTGAAGTGGGCAACTAGCAAGATTGGAAGTGAATCTCCAAAAGCCGACACCAAAATCCTAACGTCCCAAGGTCCCCACTAACCGTAATGGATTTCACATTTCAGCCTCAGTCTTTTCTGCAATCAATCTGCAACTTCACCCCAGATTTCCTCCATGTATGTAGTATAACATTTTTCATCTGTGCACTAACAGTGGTAGTTGATCCAGTTCGTCAACAATTCAATTTTATTTAATTATTAAACCGAAAGAAAAATTACACATAGGGACAATTGTAGTTTATTGTCAAATGCTAACCAATACGGTACTTTATCCTGAAAAGTAACATATTCAACACTTTAAATATTTAAAAGTAATATTTTCCATTAAATTTGTTCTATCTTTGGATTTCTTAACCAATGTTTTTAAGGTACTGGTTAACAAAACCCTATTTATTTATTTTTTATTCAGGGCTCACCGTAATTAAGGTCTTTGGTATCCCAGTGAGTTCACGAAGTATCTCCACGACTAGGTTCTTTGGATCCGTTATAAGACTAATCTTCATTCGTTATAAGACTAATCTTCACTTGGGGTCTAATAGCAGCATAAAGTCCAACCCCCTCCTCAAGAAATTTATTCCATAAGAATTGATACTGAGACCTTCCCCCACCAACTTAGCTGGGTCCGACCCTAATTCATTTTATCAGCATTATATGGTGCGAAAGTTAATTAAACTTCACGAAATTCGTGCACCAATCACAATTGAGAAAATAACAATATCTGGAAACACCCAAATTGATATCGATATATAATAAAATGCAAGTATTTAGAAGGCGTAAGTTGTATTCCACGTGGTTTAACAAACTCAATTTCACATTTAAAAAGTATTCTCTTTTCTTTTTGTCTTCATATTCCATGTCAACCATGTTTTACAATATAAAAAATTAGCTATGTATATCAATTGAAATTGAAATTTAACTTTAAATATTATAAGTATGGATATGATAGTATATCAATTGAGATTGAAAGTTAAAATGGAATTTAAAATATTATAAGTATGGATATGATATAGTAGTAGATTGTAACTTAAAAGCAAAAGTTAATTATAGTTGGTATAGCATGTTGCTTAAGTCTCTGCTTAAAGTATTACATAGCCAAATAACAAAATATCATTCAAACTAAATAAGTCGTTAGTTTTATAAACCACTCCCACATATTTTTCGTGATCGCATATATGGCAAAATTAGTCTTGCACTTATTAGTTATCGATAAGAGCTAATGTAAATCAAGTAGGACCATGTTGACTATGTTTTCGTGTGGGTAACCAAATTTTGGTAACAACTGGTTGAATCAGTTTTGAACTTTCATCATCACTCATTTTTAAACACCATCATAATTCAATAATTTTAACATTTGGATTTTTTTTTTAAAAAAAACAGTGCAGCTGCAACATAGGTGATCACATCAACAAAAAAATGAAGTATAGTGAGCTCATTTTGCTTGGTACGATACTTGCAGCAGTTCAATATATAACAGGTGTTAAATCTCTTATGATAGCAGCTGTTCAGTATATAGCAGGTGTTAAATTATAACCTTAACTAATGATAGAATGTTAGGTTTTGTATTGCAAAATTAATTACGATGCTACTAAAGATTGAATATTAGAGTAGTTGGTAAAGGTGAGTGCAATGCTTAGTTGGTTAATTTATTTAAATATTTAAATTTAAATATATGAATATAAATGGGTTTTTCATGCCTTTTATAATTTCCATCTATATGAATACAAAGTTTAATATATTAATATAAATGTTAATATTGAGCACAAAAGAATCTGATATAAAAATTAGTATGAATGCAATCTTCTATCTTCCAATTATAATAAAGTCATTGTGTTGGGCTTCAATACGTTGGGCTGTTAGCCTTTTCAGAAAATAAAATGAATAAGGACCAATAAAAAACTTTTATAGTTTATAAGGCATAAAGCAATGATATAATCAAAGGAACCTAGGGCTTTCGTAACCTTGGGCTATTAGCGTTGACCATAAGCAACAAAAACAAAGGATTCAGATTTTGAAAAGAATATTATACTTTTAAAAGCATTATTGTTTTAATTTTGATAATCTGATAAGGTAAAAGCTATAACTTTGTGATAGTATTTTAGTCAAAGCATCTTTAAAAAGTGCAACGAAATATTGTGTGGCTAAATCTATATCATATACTGCAAGGTTAAAGCTATAAATGAAATAGACAATTATAAATACGAGAAGGGGTTGAATTGTGTTTGTCAGAATTTAAATAAAGTTGTAAATTTTTAACACACAGAAACTAGGTTTAGACAAGTGAGAGAACACTGTACAGACAGGTGATCTGTCTTATGAAACTTTAATAGAAAAACACACACATAGACACTTTGAAAACAAGTTCAATATTCACACTTTAACCCATTTAGTTAGAAAGCAAATAATATAATCAAAGTAACTAAAGAGTTTAAGGGAAGAAAGATTAACACAATTATTTATCCTGATTCACTCTTCAATACAAAGAGCTACGTCCAGTCTTTGGCAGCACCAAATTTTATCCATTATAACTGATCAGGTTATAAACTCTAAGTATTATTTGCACATCTAGCCTATGTAGACTCCAACATAAACTATTTGATATATGTACAAACAGTAGATAAACTACCTACTTAATACCTACTACAACATAAAAGTATACCAACAGCAGCCACATAAACTACCTAATAAGAACTGCTAAAAAAATGGGTATCACATATATAAATCAATTAACCAAGCAGCAGCAGCAACAAAATACATTAAATAAGCTGCTGAAAAGACATGTAACACCTGAACCCTACAATGCTCCATTAGCATTCTACTCCTTAATCTTGATGTTCTTCTTCAACAGCATGAGTGGCAATTCAAGGTCTGATATGAGCTGTTCAGTTGCATTGTCCCTGTTGAGTGGAGTTAACCCTGGTGAATCTCTAGTCAGATCACAACCCTCATCAATTTGGGTCTCATTCTCACACCGACACATGAAAACTGGTGCATCAGATTCTGTGAACAGCAATAAAAAAGAAAGAACAAGGCACAATCTTTATAAGCGCCATTCAATGAATAATAACACCAGATGTTTTAAGAATACATGTTTAAGACCAATGTCATGACCCTCTGCCGTCAACTGCTTCCCACCACCCAAGTAACCATTCTTAGAGTTCACATCCTAACATAAAACATTGCGTGTGTGTTGGATGAACGTTTGATAAATGTGATTTTGGATAGAATTGATTTTGTAGAATTGATTTTAATAAAATTGAGTTTGAAGTGAAGTGATTTATGTTTGGATGTTTTTATTTTAAAAGTAAATTTGATATAAAACTTAGTGTAATTTAAGGTTAGAAATCACGTTTGGGGCCAGAAGCTACAAATTCATACTTTGGGTTGAAAGTGATTTTGGGGCTAGAAGCAATTTACAACCTTGGAAGCCAAACATAATTTTTTTCAATCAAATTGCATTTGACCATTGGAGAAGCACTTTGGAGGGTCTTCACCACCAAACCAAACACACACTACAAAGAAGTGTTCACACACACAAAAAAAAAAAAAACTATTTGATATATGTACAAACAGTAGATAAGAAAAGTTTAACAAAAACAATAATACAGTTTTTATGTAAAGATCAGTGAATTTGTTCGGGATGAAAGAATCACTGGAGACTTTTTTGACCCTGAAAGGCTGCTGAAACTTTGTAGAAGAATTGCATAAAATGATTATTTTCAAATAAAACTAATAAGGGTTTTTTTTACTAAAAAAGATATTTATTAAATACATCAAAAACAACATAAATTCAACATCGCTAAAAATAAAAAAGGACGAATCTATGAACAAACTCACAACACCCAGGTTAATAGCATAACACAACAAAATGCCTACAAATATGACAAAATCAAAGTGACCAGAATACCCATGCCTCCGGATCTGTAACGTTGACGCCCAAGTCTTGAATGAATTTGTAATGGATCGAAGCTGATCTGCCAATCTGAACCAAACGAACACCGCGCCAAGACGAGAAACCAAACGACGCCGCAACAAGACGACGAACAAAACACCACCGCACGCAGACGACGAAAACACCAAAAAACACGAAAGAAAAACCAGATCTATGTGGAAAAAATACTTATTTAGATAAAAAGAGAGTAAAAATGATGTAGAGGGGTGATTCCAGGTCAAAAAATGGTCCAAAATCACCCCATTTCGGATGAGGAAGAAGAAAAAGAGAAGTAGAAGAAAGGTTGAGAGAAAGACACGTCTCTAGGTTAGGGTTCAACTTCCATATTTACAAAATATTGCTGAAATTTTAAAAAAACTAATAAGGATTTACGTTTATATACTATCGATATAAATATTTTTATATTATCAATCCACCATTGTATATATTGATAAATAATATTTTTAATAATATCACAACGTATCAAATTAAATTAACATAATAAATATATTGGAGTAGCCCTCATACTTTGTTTATTGCAGTTTGATTTATAAAAATAAGAAAACTCAAAAATTAATAATTATATTGTTTTATAAAGATAAATTATTTTATCAATATATATATATATATATATATATATATATATATATATATATATATATATATATATTGAATAACATCCTTGTCACTATTATTATTTTTAAAGGATCACTATTTTCTTTCTTGACTAAAAAAACTCGTAACATTTTCATATTAATTTGGTCCACGATATGAGGTAGAACATAATAAAAAACATGTGACTAGCAATAAATCTAATTAATAATTAGAAGAATATTATTCAGTATTTTAAGAATATTGATTAAAGGTTTTTAAAAAATATTTATTTTGAGATTTGATATATTTTATATTTTGTAATAGAATAAACTTTTTTTCAATGATTTTTGGCTTTTTTTTTGTGGTATATTATCAATATTTGAAACGTAATAATCATGTAACGATTAGACAGCCAGTCAAAAAAAAATGTAATAACGATTAGACAGTGGAATGACCAATGTCTATAAGTTACAATTTTTTTATCATTATCTATAAGCTACAAATAAAATAATAATCACATCAAAAGTAGAAATCATAAACGCTGATGGCACTCTTGATATATTGAGTAAAAATAGTCGACATATATATCACATTTGCATATATGTTTCAAACGAACATGCAATACTTACATTCTTTCTTCTTCTTTTTTGACAAAAATTAATTTTTTTTCTTAGATAAAACAAAAACAAACGATATCAATTAGTGGAAACAAACTGACCTCCATTCAACTAACCTAAGCTTTCATCGTACCAAAAGAAGCAACAAAATAAATAAACCTTGTTTTCTCTTATAGTTGGTGCACCTTAGCTCAACCCTACCATAATATATTATATTCATATTTTTTACTACAGTAGAAATTCAACTAGAAAGTTTGAAATTTTGATCAAACCCATGTGACAATTTGATTGGTCCAAAATTTGTCACATATGAATGATACGTGTAGTGGTAGTGGGTGGTACAAAATATGGGTGATGCATCTTAGCCCAACACACAAATGTAATGTAATTCTCCCTCTCCAAGAATATATGTATCGGTCTCTCAAAAGAAAAAAGAATATATATATATATATATATATATATATAATATATATATATATATATATCTTGTGAAAAAGGATAAAGCTCCTGTAGAGTGAGTAAAATTGTAAAGAGAGAAAGTAAGGATGTATTCTGAATTAAAGTGTATTTAAATTATAATCCACTTTAACTAATTAACGATAAACATATTCTTATTTTTTCACTATTTTATTATTCAGCTCACTTTAAAAGAGTCTAACCCCGACTGAAAATGAAACACATCCGAAATGAATAGTGGCAGTATTACTGATATTTTGAGTTTTTTTAATAATAACAACTTATTCTAGTTGGGAGGAGACTATCTGAATGCTTTGTTTGGTTGTGAGAGGAAAATAAAAAGAGAGAAAGAGGTGAGAAAGAGTATGAGAAGAGAGAAAAATGTGAGAATTAGAGTAGATTTGATATGTTGTTTGGTGTAAGAGAAATATGAGAGAAATAGAGGAGAAAGAAGTATATTCTTTCTCCCCCTTTGTTTGGTTGGATAGAAAGTGAGAAGAGAAATATAGTTATTTTTAAAAAGCCAAAAATACCCTTAACTAAAAAACATACAAATATTTTAATTCCATTATTTAAGTTAATTTAAAAATCAAATAATTTAAATTAATTCAATTTATTTAAGTTATTTTAACTAATAAAATTCATTAATTTAATATAATTACTTTATTGATTTCAATTTCATAAAATTATTAATCTAAATCAATTAAAAAGGGTAGATGAGTAATTTAACTTATCAATATCTTTTCTTGAAGAGAATAAAATTTTGGGTGTGTTCCAACCAATTTTTTGTCTCTTCTCTATTACTCTTGCTTACCAAACAAGTCTTTTCTCTCCTATTCTTTTCTCTCTTCTTATTTTCTCATACACCAAACATACCATAAGTGTTGTCGAAGTCTTCTAATGAAAATTAATCACCACTTACAACTATAAATATTTCATACCATTAACATAGCACGGTACATAAAAAGTTAAATTTCAAAATTCGAAGCCCTTAAATAAAATTTGTCATAATAGCAATTTATTTATACTATTACCAATCAATTTTGAGTTGAGAGTTACTTTACTGTTGGACTGATTTTACTGAGAACAAAAGAAAAGAAAAGAAAAGAAAAGAAACAAAATGTTACTTGGATGTCGGCGGCGGAGTTGAAACTTGAAAGTTGAAACCGTAACTAAAATGTGATGAACAGACGAAGCTTGCTGGTTACTGGAATACGACAAAATAAATAAGAATGTCCATGTTCATGCTCATGCTAGCGAATCCGCATCCGGAATTAACGTTGATGATGTGGGCCCCTCACGTTGGCACCGACGTGTGTAAGCGTATCGCGATCAACGGTGATTTTCAGGGCCGCGATTTAAGGGAACATGATACGCGTGGCCCTATCAACCTCGCCCATTTACCCCATCGTCATGTGGGTGCTCGTGCGCTCCTGCATTTGTCCCGTGGGCCCCTCCACGTGATCCTTAGCTTGCATGCTTCTTCCCATCCCATGCACGTGCTCCCTAGCTCACCCTCCAATTTCCATGTTTGTGTAGATGTGACACGTCGCCACAAAATGAAGCTACCTCTTCTACGCTCTACCTACTGGTATGGCCCAAAATTCAATACATCAAATCTAGTTAAAAATCTCAAAACTGCTGCAAACGAGACGCGCTTGTATGTGATTGTTTTGGAAGTAACGAATACATTATGAAAGAGAAGAAAATTATAAATAAATAAGAGAGAAGTATTTTTATACAGTATTGGATATTATTTTTGTATCCAAATATCATTATTCGTTAATGATGTCTAAGTTTTGTTCGATTGGGAACACAAATAAGAAAATGTTGAGCATGAATGTGATTTAAAGATATGAGTGCATTTAATCTTGTATGATATTGTCTAAGAATAGCGATTGTCGTATTAACCCACAAAATGTGGTTCGAGTGATTAGTAGTTCGAGTCTTTTAATCATATGTCCATAATTCGAATCTTGATGATAGAAATAGAGCTACATCAGTGGGTAGAAGAATTATCCATTAACTAATACTTTACATCCCCTAAGGATTAGTCATATGACTACCAACCAGTAGCATAGGTTCCACCCCATACCTGAAAAAGAGATCGCCTATGTTAGATAATTAGATTCTTGTGCCAATCCCACTTTAATGTGAATTTAGTCTGGTATTCATGTCTCAAATACCACTCTAATGCCGTGTGAGGATGGCCCGAGAAAATTTGAAAAGAGTAATTATTGTTTATTTATTTAGGTAAATAGATGATAAACAATAGACCAATCCCCTATTTTTATGTTTCGATGAGTAAAAACATCAGGAGGAATAAAATTATGAAGTGATGTCCATTATTTACTAATAATTCAAATTCAAATATCATCATTTAAACTTGAGGTGAATTTAGTTTGTTCTCCATGCTTTGGGCGATATGATGCTTTGCTATCATATGATTTTCTAAATTATAATATGATGATTTATTCAGAATATTTAAAAAAGAAATGAAATCTTAGGATAAAATATTAAGAGCCCACATTTTTGGGTCTACAAGGGAGCCCATTTTCTAAAACATAGAATGCAACCAAGACAACATAAATATTGGGCCAATGATCTCACAAGTACAACTGACTTATGGCACGAGAAGTATAATATGGTGCACCCAAAAGTGCTGCTGGGCTTCGGCCCCTCTGCTTACCAACAAAAATTGCACCCAAAAGCGTCGATGAATTAGAGTAAAAAATAAAATAGAAAAAATAAAGGAAAGAAAAAGCCCTTGATGAGTACTATTCCAATTTTCAACCAAAAAACCTACTGACTTTGACGAAAAAAAACCATATTGACCCATCCGCTTACAAACCACTTATTAGACAAAAGATATACGATGACAGGTGCACCCATGACCCATCCGCCCCAACATAACCTATGTTATAATTAGGGATGCGAATAAGCTATGCTGAACTAAGCCCCGACAAGTTTGGGCTTGGTCTATGTTTTAATTTCGAGGTCCTAGTTTGATATAGGCCAATTTTTAAGATCTAATTCTGACCTACTTTAAATCTTGGTCTGGCCTGAAAGCCTACTTAAAAAGCCTACTTTCAACCAGACCTTTAAATATGTCTTGACCTATAAATAGGTCATATGCCTTCACTTATAAATAGGCTTGTAAGCCTCTAATGATAAAGAAGTTGCTAGACCTATACTAATAAATAGGTTACTGCCTATTCACAAATAAATAAGCAAGTAGGTCACTACATAGCCAACAAGCCTCTAATTTTAAATAATATAAATAATGTAAATAATATATTATAGTATTATATTATATTATACTTATATATTTATGTGTTTGTGTGTTAAATAGACCGGCCTGATAGTTTTAGTAGGCTTTTTGTAAAGCCTTAAGTCTGACCTCTTTAGCTATATAAGCTTTTTAAAAAGTCTTGACCTGATCATTTTACTAAATAGGTTAGGCTGAGCTAAGCTTTAAATAGATTAGACCATATACCCCTGACGAGCCGGCAAATCTTATTCCCACCCCTAGTAATAACCATACTAATCTATAGTATGACATCAGGGCCTAAGGTAAGCCTAATTATTAAACAAGGGGCCTTAAATCTTGATAATAAACTTGCCTTGGCTAAGGGTTTGTGTTGTGTCCCATGGCGCAACAGAATTCAACTTGGCTCATAAGAAAGTAGCCAAGATTCATATTGCCTTTTTCTACTAAGCGAATCACTCTTCCAAGTTCCAACTTGATAAACATGCAGTCACCTAACCTGGACGGGACACTGAAGGGTCACATGCTGTAAATACCATACTTCACAGCATAGTGAAACCATCTTGTCACATATATACCTCTCAAAAAAGCGTTACGACCTAAAAGGCTAAAACGAGCCAATTGAGATAAAAGGTATCCTTAAAATGACCTTTTTCAAAACAAAACTATATCCCAACGCATCTATGGACAGGAGTCTTGATAAAAATAAGAATGAAGTTCAAATCTCCAGGAACTCCTAGGTATTTGACTTGAGGGTTTATGATTTTTATAATAACTAATTTAAAGCTACACATGAAACATATGAAATGATATATGGTTGATAGCATAAAAAACTTTACAACATGTCAAAATTAAACTTGTTCCATAATTACACAATTTTAAATAATAAAGTTTGTCTAATCTCCTCGTTTTTAAAAAATAAATTTTTAAATAACCATCTTAGGCCCATAGAGAGAGGACTGGCAGCTGATACGGGCCCACGGACGGATTTCGCAGGAACAAGGTCCAGCCCATTATATTACGAAGACGGGATGGATGAAGGATATATCCATATGTTCATGTTGCTTGATGAACATGGCCTTAACAGAAAAACTAGATTAACAACCTTTGCCATGCACGGACTTGTTAAATAAGTAATGTAATTTTTTTTTAATACTAAAAAGTTATTTATTCATTCAAATGGATAAAATACATCGAAAACAATACAAATCCAACATCGCTAAAAACCGAAAAGGATGAATCTGTGAACAAACTCACGGCACCCAGGTTAATAGTATAACACGGCAAAATCAAAATGCCTAAAAAAGTGACAAAATCAAAGTCACCAAAATATCCATGTCTCCGGATCTGTAATATTGACCCATAATTCTTGATCAAATCTGTGATGGATCAAAGCAGATCCGCTAATCTGAACCAAACAAACACCGTACCAAAACGGGAAACCAAACAACGCCTCACCAAGACGACTAACAACAATACCACTACACACAGACGACGAAAACACGGAGAAAAAAAACCAGATTTATGTGGAAAAACCACTTATTTAGAAAAAAAGGCGAGAAAAATGAAGTAAATGGGCGATTTCATGCCAAAAATGCTCCAAAACCACCCCATCTAGTGGTGGCACGTAGTTGTGTGTGTAGAGGGCAGGGGGGATTTTGAAGTTAGAGAGAGAATATGGTTTTTTCTTTTTGTAAGTAATGTATTGTTAAATTATTACAATTAAAAATATTTTTATGAATATAAATAATTTTAATCTAAATTTGATTTAATTTTATTTATTATTAACATAAATATAATTAAGTTGAGATATGTTAAAAAGTTGACTCACAATATCTTACGTATATATTTATTCTATCAAAAGTTAATATATATATTTTTTCCCAATGATTTTTTGTTACTATATTATATTACTCTTATGACATTCTTTTTTAATCCATTTATACTCCAAAAGTAATCACAAAGTCTTATTGGTTTGAAAAAGAAAAAAAAAAAGGTCAGCAGGAGTATGTAAACTTAAACACTAATGAAAATAAAAATATAATTTAAGTGATTGGCGGGTATACTCTATGCTAAGTTGATTTCATTTTTTTCCCCTTCAAAATCTTCGATTTTTGTAAAACATATTAGACCTCGATTAATCTGATTAAAATAACTTATATAAAGAGACAAAACTCTCTCAATATTTTTATTTTTCATTTTCACAATACTCAAACATAAAGTCTTATTTAAAGTGAATCAAGCTCTAGATACTTGGAAAGTTGGTTATGTCCATCTCAATCTTTACTCTGTCAATTCCCCAAAATGCACTAAACTAACGTATAAGAATGCTGAAGTCGATTATTGACAGGAAAACATTCTCACAAAGAGGCAATATCATTATCATTGAAATTAAATCCGTTTGGCCAAATTTGCCATTAAATCAGTCGGTATGGATCTTCAAAGTCAGCTTAATTACCCTGGCTCGAGGGTTTAATTAGATCTCACCAATTATTGTTGAATAAAATAAAATAACATAAAATTAAACGCTTACATATTCAACGCTGAAAGCAAAAATAGAATTCCATTTCACTATCAAAACCCCATCCAAAGAGGGTGGTTGTTATCTCTCGAAATCAATCAGAATCAGTGACCATAGCCAAATAATTGCGTTCCTAATACTGAGAGGAGGGTTATTTTGACATCAAAATCAAACACCAATATCTATTTTTATATTTTTTTTCATATATTTATTTATGATTTATCTCTCATCTTTCATCTTTTTTTTTTTCTTCCTAAACTCAGATAGGTGATATCAAAACTTGGTGTCAAAATATCATTTTTCTATTAAAAGAGGACACTCACTTGACTCCTCTCTCCATGACTCATCTCATCTGATGAGTTGTTCTGGAACTCCTGTTTCTGTTTTTCACAAATTTTAACTTAATAATATTAATATATAATTAAAGACACTTAATGAATATATTTATAAAATGTTCCCTTAAGAACTTTCAATCTTAGTCGCAGTCGTTAATACCATGTTATCATAAGTGGAGTTAAATCAATCTAGTTTGGGTAGTTAATTAAATAACACAAACACCATTGATAAAAGGTTTGAATTCAAGAACTTCTTTAAAAAATAATAAAGAAACTCAAGAAAAATGGGATAACAATGCACTTGGGATCCTCTGCTGACGGTCTCTCTCTAGCCTCCTTATTTAAATTGTCAGTGTTCCTACAAGCGGATTACATCCGAGTGGCCCATGTCATTTATGGATCAGTTAGGAATATTCGATTCAATTATAATGTTACAAGTTATGAAAGTCATAAGGTATAGACCTAAGTGCTTATGACATAAAGGTGCCGATCAACTGTTACAAACTAGAGAAGGAATCCAAGTAATTGATAGAGAAGAGCTATAGATGACGACAACTATAGATGAAGTCTATAATTAGAGACAAATACTAGGTAGTAAGCTAGTTGTTCCGTCCAAATACCTCGGATGTGAGATACTCGGTCGAACGAGGATTAGTGGGGTGTTTTTGGATTGTGCTTGACAGAATGTGGATTCTGCTCCTACGTATCCAAATGGGAATCAAAGCAAACGTAGTTCTGAATGAGGGGGTAAGCCCCCTATTTATAGAGATCTCCCGGGATCAAGCTCCGAAATAAGCGGAGCAATGTATGGATCAGATCGCGATCATTCGGAGAAATATCCGGAGCCTGATTATCCGGAGCGACATTATGGCTAGCGAGATATTCGGCCCAGTTAGCTGCGGCTGGATAGCCTGGGGCCGAGGTATCTTCGCGAGTGGTCTGATATGGATCAGGGCCGAGTAGTTATCATCGGATGTCAGGCGTGCTGACATGTTCTCGGCTCCTTGAGGCTTGGGCCAAGGCCCATTCGTGGGGGTAAGCTCGGTTGGTCCGGTCGTGTAGACGAGCTCTCGGTCTTCTATTCTCGGCCGGTACACTAGTTATGAACATATATTGTATTCATATTCCGAGATATTTTCGAAAATCATGTTCTTGTAGCTAGGAACCCTCCCAATACTCACATTTTGGGCCACATCGTTGGAGAGAATAAAAATCGGGATAATCACGTAGTTTTTTCCTTAAAAGTCAAAACACACTAACTTTGCCTCTGTACATCATAAGTTCTGTTTGGTAAAAATAGTTGATAAACTAATTTTTAACTGATAGTTTATAGATGATAGCTGATAGTTGAAAAGGTAGTTGATTAAATTTGAAGTGTTTGGTAAAATTAGTGGTTGAACTAACTTATAAATATAAAATGATATAAAATGACATATTAATGATATACATGGTAAAGTGAGAATTTCATTAAATGAACGGGGGTAAAAACGAGAAAAATATCAATAAGCTATAACCTATATGCCATAAGCTAAATAAATTAGTTTATGAAGAAAAGTTATAAGCTAATGAGATAAGCTTGTTTACCAAACACTTCTATTTTAGTTAAACAAGCTTATAAGCTAGTCAAATAAGCTATAAGCTAGCTTATTAGACTTGTCAAATAGAACGATAAACCAACTCTTATAATAACTTGGGGCTTAAGATTGAAGAATTGGTTTTATACACTACAAAAAAACCTCTTTAGAGACCGAAAAAATGGGTCGCTAATACATGAAATTCGGTCGCTATCAGTGTTAGTGACCGAATCAGCGACTGATCCTCAGTGGTCTCGAAAACCCTAATCGCTAACAAAATAGCGACCGATTTTTAACACTGGTCGCTAATAGCGACCGAGTATTTGATCGCTATTTTAGTGGCTGGCACGTTGGTCACGAGCTCATGATAACCAAAATAGCCACCAATATTGTAGTGGCTAATTCGGTCGCTGGTTTCCAATTACTCTAGCCATAATAGCGACCGATACCATAGTGGCTAATTAGGTCGCTAATGTTATAAATTTATATTTTTTTAAATGATATACTATAATTTTTTTTGCTATTAATATAATATAATATTATATTAATTATGGAAATTAATTTATTAATATTTTAATACTATAATTAACCCTAATAATAATATTTAAACAAAAATTAAAATTGCATATAAATAAAATTGTTACGCAAATAAATAAAAATACTTTCACCCATAAAATTGTAACCCAAATAAATAAAAGTATTATACCATCCATGCAAGCAAAAATTCATGACATAAAGAAACATCCACAAAAAGTACTAATAGTCAACGAAAATTTAAAAGTACAATCAAAATAATCAAAATCATGATGGAGGTGGGTCGTCGTCCTGCTGTGCCTCAGCATCGTCATCCTCCTCGTCGTCCTCTGCAACATGCGGTGGTGGTGGTACAGGCGGCTGAAGATGCAGGTGAGACAAGATGTATCCAGTGGTGCCTCTAAGATCATCAATCTAGGCCTCCAAGGTCTTCTGCCTAGCATCCTTCTGGACGAGCTTCTCAGTCAGTCGTATAATGTAACACCCCGATTTTCGCTGCTTTGTAATATCGGTAATAAATATATAAATATATTTTTATCTGAGACTTAGAAAATGATTTTGGATAAACCAAGGTCATTTCCTTGTTATACTTATTTTCATAAGGTTACGAGGAAGTTTTTGGTTGAAAACTCAGACGGAAGCCGGTCTGCGTTTTCTGTGTTTTCACTGACAGTAAAAGTTTACTGCTCAGAAGACCTAATTTTGAGTCGTGAACGAGATGAAAAATGTTTTAATCGTATTTACTACGATACTGGAAGTTTTGAAAATTTTGGTAATAAAAAAATTAAAATATTATATTTGTTGCGGGCGTATACGTCGAGATATCTCTAGGAAAAGCTTGCGCCAGATGAATCGAGGAGTCGGCAATGTAGCAGAGATGATGGATTTGACCGACTTGACGAGCATTTATGACGAGCTTATCCATGTCATAATGGCCATAATGGCATATTTATGACAAAGTATACTTTTGCTATGAAATGACCATTTTGCCCTTGTCTTTTTATGACAATTGCAAGCAAATGACATTGGAAAAGTTGACCAAACCTTACCCAAAACCCACGGCTCCAACTTGTCTTCTTCATTTAGGCATTTTCTTCCATTTTCCATTTCTTCAAGTTCTTAGTTTGCCTTAAGAACTTCAAGAACATTCAAAAGTGTTCATAATTCGTCAGATTTTGCCTAGCAATTCTGACCATTTTCTATTCTTAATCTCGAAAAACTTTCAACATGAAAGTTGTTCATATTTCTCTCTTCTTTCCAACGACATAAAGATCATCCAAAACGGACAAGTATATTGAGACATATACCCAAAATACTAAAACTGTCCTAAACCCAAACTATGTTCATCTTCTTCCTTAAGTTTCCCAAGAACACCATGAGAAATTTGTGAAGAACATCATCCAAATCTTGCTTTCCTTGAATCATAAAGAGCTAACAACCTCTTCTATTTTCATTTAAATCATTTCTCTTCACAACTTTTTTAGATTCATGACTTAGATCAACATGTTCTTCATTTACTCAAAGTTCATGGAACTAGATTCAAAAATTCATAACTAATTCTAGAAAAATCCTTTTGACATGAAACCAATTGCTATGATCTTATAATCATCTCTATTTTCATCATCTATAAGCATAAGATCATGAGAAATTTCTTTCCATAATTTATGATCATGGCCGAATCTAGGTCAATGTTGTGTTCATAGGTTTTGTTTCATTTTCATGTCTTGATTCATGATTCAATCTTCAATTACCTTGATAGTTCTTGTATCAAAGCATATAGAAGATCAAAAATCAAACTCTCACCTATTGATTTCATCAAGGCCGAAACCCTAGTTCTTGGAACTAGATGAGTTTTGTTCAAAGTTTTCATTAATGACCTTAGTAATCAAGCTATTAGTATGTATGCTTAATAAATCCAAGTTGGTTTATCAAATTAAGAACCCTAGCCCTATGAACATGTTAAGGCCGAATCTTAGTATATGAGAGTTAGGAAGTTTTGAGTTTGAAACTTAGTTGTTTAGTCACTAATCTATGATTTAGGTTAATTAAGGACCATTAATCTATGACTTAATCATGATTAGCAATTTTAAGGATTTTGAACCCTAAAAGTCAGTCCTTGACCGAAACCCTGACCCTAAAGGTTAGAGGTTTTTGTTTCAAATTTTAGTCTTGTAATAAGTAATCTATGTTAGTTAAGACTCTAGTAACTAGGATCCAAAAGATGGCATTAAGAAGATAACCCTAAACCTATTTTCTAAGTCTTGGCCGAACCTAGCCCTAAAGTGTCATAGATGGTTGTTAGTTGATTAATTATAGTTATGATTGTTTGGATGAAGGTGGTTGTGTTAACTCGTGGCGGGATAACGAGGATCGTCGTGTACGTGTTTCCGGTGCTAGCTCAGGTGGGGAAAAGAATCAACCTATCGTCGGAATCGATAAGTAGTAGATTATATGATAATTGTGTAGGGCGACCTAAACCCTACTAGTAGTCGAGTAATCGACAAGACCAAAATCACATTGGAAACCTTTTCTGTAAAACCAATGGTGATTCGGGGATTGCAGGTTTATCGACATTAAGTTGATTTTAAGTATTTGAGGATGTTTGATTTTATGTTATCAAATTTACTGTGATACGCTGGTTGAGGTATTCCATCTGCATGTGACATATTGTTCGGTGTTTGAATAATTATGATTGTGAGGATGTTTCTTTGTCTGTCACGGCCGTGATGGTTGTCATGGCCAGGCCGTGACAGGTTCTGTGTTGTAGGATTCTTGTCTTTGTTGTCTGTCACGACCGTGATGGCTATCACGGCCAGGCCGTGACAGAGTCTGACTTTGTTATTTATTTGGTTTGATTATTATGATTTGGTTGTGATAAATTGCCTTATATGATATTGAGATATTGGAATTATTTTCTTATATTGTGTTATGCATGATCTGCCTGGGTTTAATATTGTGCTTAGATGATTTTTAAGGAAAGATATATGTTGTTTGGGAGATAATTGTTGGGTGAAAGAATGAATTGACTTAGAGGTGCTTAGCTAACTTAAATTATCTAACAGATGATATGTGACATAGAATGCAAGTGGAGGTTATGATGAGAGCGTGAGGTACTAGGTTGCTATTGATAAAAGTCAGTGAGAATCATATCGTGCTTATGCACTATTTCCTATGAGATATTAGGGAATAGTGGCGCACCGAATTATGAGGTCTTTTATGCTTATGTGCTATTTCAAATGGGGGAAATAGTGACGCATATTGTGCTGATGCACTATTTCCTATGAGAGATTAGGGAATAGGGGCGCACCGAGTTATTATTTATTATATGCTTATGTGCTATTTCAAATGGGGGAAATAGTAACGCATACTGTGCTTATGCACTATTCCCTATGAGAGGTAAGGGAATAGGGGCACACCGAGTTATCTGTTATTATGTGCTTATGTGCTATTTCCAATGGGGAAAATAGTGATGCATACTGTGCTTATGCACTATCTCCTGTGAGAGATACATGAATAGGGGCGCACTGAGTTTTGACCCTAAATAGTTCTGGACTACTGACTAATGTGACAGGAGTGAAGATGGCCACATCAGTATAAAGTTTTAGTTGCATGGGTTGAGGGTAGAGGATGATATAGTGAATTGAGGATGATTGTTGATTTTGAGTGATGTGTGTCTGTGACAATTATGGTATAATTTACTATTACTCTTTTCCGCTTTTTGATGATAGAACTGTTTCTTATTCCCTATATCTTCCTGTGTGTTATATTTTATTTCTGATGTGATCGTACGAGAAGACCTGATGGAGGAACCAATTGCTGAGGAGTTAGATGGAACTCCTTACGAACCAGAATCTTTGGAGGTCGAGTTTGTGATTCAAGGCGATTAGAGTATAGACAGTATGGCCAGTGTGTCTAAAGAGTATTTATATTTCCGCTGAGTATGTCTGTAGTGAAGTTTATGCCTGTGAGGGATCCTACTGAGAAGGTACCCTTAACAGTACTTTTGGAATGTAATAAATAACAAGTGTGTATTTATGTAATATAGTTTTGGTATGTTTTATATATGTATAAGTTATATAATTATTAATTAAGTTTTAATTTTTACGTATTTTTAACGATAAGCGAGTGATTAAGTAAATAAATATTAAGGTTTTAATGTAATAATACGATGGGGCACAGCGGGGTGTCTCATATAATATGATGCTGCATCTGCTATACGACCTCTGGAGGAACACCGCTCGCCATGCCAGTGTCTCCAGACGAACGGGACGACATGGCCACATAATGACTGCCCAAATGCCCAAGCCCATACACTTGTCCCTTCTTATTTTTACCTCCAACAACCTCCAAAAATATGGCATTCGAATCAACATAGGCTGGAGAGTGCTGCTCCTGGCTAGAAGAACCACCCTCCTGTGAGGCACTTGCATGGGCATCCACCAAGGCATGGTCATATTTTTCCTACAAAATAAAATTGATTATAATATTATTAACAACAATTATTAACAAATAATAAGTCGAACATATTTAAACTAATTAAATTTGTAAGTAAGGTTTCCTTTTTATACTCATAGAAATATTTTTTGCCTTATCGTTCACCCACTCTCCTGACTTCAGCTTCTTTGCTTTTTCCAGGAGCTCATAAGCAGTAGGGGGTCGGGCAAACTGCTGAGTCTGCAAATCAAAATAAAATAGCACAACATGAGTCACAATAAAATAATTAAATAGAAAATAAATTAAAATAAACTACAGTACGTACCATCCTCTCATAATGATCTCCAGCCCCGACCGACCCTCCGGTATAGGCTGATGCTCCACTATCCTTTGCCCTATTTTGTTTGGCGATGGTACTCCTCTTTTGAAAATACTCACTGGCCCAATGTTGTTGTAGTCGCTGTAGCACTTCAGGTTCCATCCACTTCCCCTTATCTGTCCCTTTCCTCAACTTGTGCGTTGCATTTTTCATAATGCAAGCACCCCTATGATCAAAACCCTTCTCGATCGCATTCTCATGATACGGGTCCCAAGTAAACACTTTCTGCATGGGTTACGTACATATTAGACAATAATAATATATATAATAATTCAAAATATTTATAATGTCACTAGTGGAAATAATGTAATATACGGGAACGTTTTACGTCAGTTGACCATATGTTTGACGTTAAAAATGAGGCGGTGACAGTTTTGTAAATATTAAATCACTATTTGCATCAGTTGTTTATACAACTGACGTTAAAAGTGTGATTTTTACTTCAGTTAAATAAATAACTGACGTAAATAATCAACTCATTCCTATCTTTCTTTCGTTGTCGTCTCCCTGTTGTCACTCTTAACGCAGATCACTCCATATATAGTGCAGTTTATTTCTAATCTTTTTTTTTAAAAAGTTTATTTTTAATCTTAATTAATTAGCTTGAATTAGTAAACAAATTCTTGAGCAAATTAAAATAAATAAACACTTAACATAAAACAAGTTATATGTATAATCAAATCGTATCTCATTGAAGCGATTCATAAGTTACAATTACATGATTAAAAGATAAAAATTTCCGCAAGACAGCACTAAAATATAAAAAAGTTTCTGCTTCAACATCATTTTCTTCTCAGTCCTGTTCTCAGAAACTCCAATGGATGCATCTCCTCCCTTACTTGAAGTCCTTGATGCTCCATGTGAATCCACAGTCACTTTGGAGTCAAAGCAGAGTGAAGGGTGCACTCGATCTGTTTCAGCAATATTCTTGGAACAGTCACTTGGTTCCAAAGCAGAGGTTTTGGAACTGTAGCTGTTGATTCTCCGGAAGGATGATAATGTGTGCAATTCACATAATGTGATTTACACACCCTTATCACCCATGTAATGTGATTTACACAACCTCAGAAGTTGTTTGACCATTAAGACAGAGACCTTTAAGTCTAGGTATAAGAAGAAAGAGTGATGAAGTTAATCTCCATGGCGGAGCCATATTGTGAAGCAAAAAAATTAAAGGAAGGAAGGAAGCTATTTATAGGAGTAGGGGATGAAGTTACTAGGCGTCGTAAGTTGCTAAAAAATTAAATTGATCATTAAGAGCATTAGGTTCCAAGGCACATTGGGAGTTGGCAGTCATATATTATAAACGTGCAGAAAAGAAAACGCTCGAAGGAATAGGAAGAAATAGACCTTTAAGTCTTGGTATAAACTTAATGCTCATAAAGAGGATTATAGGTTACAATGTGCATGGGTAAGTAGCACAGCAGTAATGGGTAATTAAGTAGCAGAGTAGTCAAAGGAATGAATGCTTTTGCAGAAACTTATACACTTTTAACGTCAGTTGTTGAATAAAACTGACGTTAAAAGTGTTTTTAAAATAAAAAATATATTTTTAACGTCAGTTGTTTATACAACTGACGTTAAAAGTGTGATTTTTACTTGATTAAATAAACAAGTGGCGTAAATAATCCTATATCCCTATCCGAAATGCCTGTTGTCACTCTTAACACAGGTCAATGGGTAAGTAGCAGAGTAGTCAAAGGAATGAATGTTTTTGCAGAAACTTATACACTTTTAACGTCAGTTGTTGAATAAAACTGAAGTTAAAAGTGTTTTTAAAATAAAAAATATTTATTTTTAAAGTCTGTTGTTTATACAATTGACGTTAAAAGTGTGATTTTTACTTGATTAAATAAATAGGCGACGTAAATAATCCTATATCCCTATCTGAAATGCCCCGTTGACACTCTTAACACAGGTCAATCCACATCTATAGTGCAGTTTATTTCTAAACTTTTTTGTTTAAACAAGTTTATTTTTAATCTTAATTAATTAGCTTGAATTAGTAAACAAATTCTTGTGCAAATTAAGATAAATAAACACTTAACATAAAACAAGTTATATATGTATCTCATTGAAGCGTTCATAAGTTACAATTAATTACATGATTAAAAGATAAAAAATTTCTGCAACATAGCCCTAAAATATAAAAAAGTTTCTGCTTCAACATCATTTTCTTCTCAGTCCTGTCCTCAGAAATTCAAATGGATGCATCTCCTCCCTCACTTGAATTCTATGATGCATCGTGATTAATCAAAGTGAAAGGGATCTTTGCATCACCTCCTTCACTGGAATTCCTTGATGCATCATCTCGAATCCACAGTCACTTGCAGCCAAAGCAGAGTGAAAGGGATGACTGGGATGAAATATAGTAAGGGAATCACATTACGTGATTTACTCAACTTTACCATCCATGTAATGTGATTTACACAACCTCAGAAGATTTTTGACCATTAAGACAGAGACCTTTAAGTCTAGGTGTAGGAAGAAATAACAAATGTCTCAGAGCCATTTTGTGAAGGAATAGAAATATAGAGGAAAAGAAGAGGCAATATTACAGACTGATACAGAAGAATGGTACTTTATATAGAGAATGATTTTTACACAACACTTTTAACGTCAGTTGTATTCAACAACTGACGTTAAAAGTGTTTTTTAAAAAAATATTAATATTTAACGTCAGTTTTTTAATACAACTGACGTTAAACAATTACTTTTAACGTCAGTTGTTTAATACAACTGACGTTAAATGTTGTTTTATTTTTGGTTTTTGATTATAACGTTTACACTCGCGCGCCTTCTGCACTTCGCTCTGTATGTACGTCTCTTTTCTCTTTTCATCATGCTCAACCCTAGATCACTCTCAACCCTCACTCTCACTCTCACCCAGCACAGAACCCTAATCGCGAGCTCATCTCCACCGCAACCACCGCGAGGGCTTCTTCGCCACCACCGTGAGGTACACTATTAACCCTAACTCTGTCTTTCCATTCATTCTTTGCAATAACTTGACATCTCTTTTTCCCCTTCCCGCGCACTAACTCTCCTTGTCCCTCTGCTTTCAGTAACCACATCGAACGTTGACCACTACTCGAGCTCCCCTCCCCACCACCACGTGAAAACCTATTTCTGGTGAGTATTTAGGGTACATTTTTGTATTTTTGGTTTTGAGTGTATGTTGAAACTGTAGTCTCAGTAGTTGAAACTTGAAACCGTGAGTTTGAGTTGTTTGGAATGTACGTCTCTATTTTTGGTTTTGAGTGCATGTTGCTCTGTTGGTTGATCTGTCACGGTCGTGATGCTCATCACGGCTAGGCCGTGATCAGTTCTGCCTGTGATGGCATGGTCTGGTTCAGTTGGCACGTTACGGCCGTGATGGACATCACTGCCAGGCCGTGACCAGTGCTTGGCAATCTTCAAAAACTATAGTTTTCAATCTCCCGTATTGTCCTTATATTGGATATATGTTTTGTATATCTACAGGACCTATCTAGTTATGGATCGTAGTTGGATGGTTTGTAAGCGTACTAGTGCTGAGTATTTGAAGGGGGTGGGAGAATTTATAGAATTTGCTCAAAGGAATGTTCCTAATAGTAATGGAATGTTCTGTTGTCCTTGTGTCAAGTGTTTGAATACGAGGAAATGTACGGTGAAGGATATACGCACTCATTTGATTTGTGAAGAGATTTGCTTGAGTTATACAAGATGGATATGGCATGGTGATGTGTTGTTGAGTAGTACGGCGAGTGTCTCCCAAAGTGAGGACGTTGACGTAGATATGGAGGATGATCGAGTAGAGGACATGATCCGTGATATTGGACAAGAATCTTTTCATCGAGCTCATGTGTATGATAGGTTGTGCGGTGATGCGGATAAGCCTTTATATCCAGGGTGTACTACTCATACACGATTGTCGGCGGTGCTAAAATTGGTTTGTGTGATGGCGAGAAATGGTTGGACCGATAAAAGCTTCACGGAATTGCTTGAAGTGTTGAAAGACTTGCTTCCGGAGGACAACACATTGTCTGGCCGTAACTATGAGGTCAAGAAGGTATTGTGTCCTATGGGTATGGAGTATAAGAAGATACACGCATGCCCCAATGATTGCATATTGTACACCGGTGTTCATGAAGACAATCACGATTGCCCCAAATGTGGGTTATCACGATACAAAGTGAAGGGTGGTGATGATGATGATGATCTTGATGATGTGAGAAAAAAGGGTCCTCCTGCGAAGGTGTTGTGGTATCTTCCAATAATTCCAAGGTTCAAGCGATTGTTTGCCAATGCGAAAGATGCGAAGAATCTTAGATGGCATAATGATGAGAGGAAACGTGATGGAAAGGTTCGTCATCCTGCTGATTCTATTCAATGGAAGAATATCGATACTATGTTTCCGTATTTCGCCGATGAGCCAAGAAACCTAAGGCTTGGACTTGCTACGGATGGAATGAATCCTTATGGTAACATGAGTAGTATTCATAGTTCATGGCCTGTTCTGTTGGTAATTTACAACATGCCCCCTTGGTTGTGCATGAAGCGCAAATACATGATGTTGTCTATGATGATTTCGGGCCCAAAGCAACCGGGAAATGACTTAGATGTTTATCTAGGTCCCTTGATTGAAGACTTGAAAACGCTGTGGGTGGAAGGTGTTGATGTAGTTGATGGGTATTCTCATAAGACTTTCAAGCTTCGTGCCATGTTATTTTGCACCATCAACGACTTTCCAGCATACGGTAACTTGTCCGGGTACAGTGTCAAGGGGCATAAAGCATGCCCTATATGTGAAGAAGGCACATGCTACACTCAGTTGCATCATGGAAAGAAGACGATTTACCTTGGGCATCGGAGATTTCTTAGACGTGATCACCCATATCGTAAGATGAAAAAAGCTTTTAATGGATGCCAAGAGACAGAAGAAGCACCGACGGCCTTAATTGGAGAGCAGGTTTATCAGAGGGTAAAGGGCATCGATGTTATATTCGGCAAGTCCAAAAAGAAAGGTAAAGCTGCTGAGAAAAACATATGGAAGAAGAGGTCGATATTCTTTGATCTTCCATCTTGGGCGCAAGCTTGATGTCGAAACTTGCATTGATGTGATGCATGTGGAGAAAAATGTGTGTGATAGTGTGATCGGGACGCTTCTCAACATTCAGGGCAAGACAAAGGATGGTGTGAATGCTCGTCTCGACCTCGTTGCTATGGGTATACGAGAGCAGTTAGCTCCAGTTGTTGAGGATGGTAAGCGGACTTATTTGCCGCCAGCATGTCATACTTTGTCAAAAAAAGAGAGACAAAGTTTCTGCGGGTGTCTTCAGGGCATCAAAGTTCCACATGGTTACTTTTCAAATATGAAGAGGCTTGTCTCTAGTGATCTTAAATTGGTTGGCTTAAAGTCTCATGATTGTCACATCTTGATGCAACAACTTCTGCCCGTTGCTATTCGTGGTATTGCTCCAAAAAATGTGAGACATGCCATTACTCGGTTGTGCTCATTCTTCAATTCTATATGTAGCAAAGTCGTTGACCCCCGTATGTTGGATGACTTGGAAGTTGAGGCTGCTACAATCTTGTGCCAATTGGATATGTATTTTCCTCCTTCCTTTTTCGACATAATGGTTCACTTAATTGTTCATTTGGTGAGGGAGATTAGATTATGTGGACCGGTTTTTCTGAGATGGATGTACCCAGTTAAGCGCTACATGAAGATCTTGAAAGGGTACGTGAAGAATCCTCATCGTCCGGAAGCATCTATTGTTCAAAGGTATGTTGCAGAAGAAGCTATTGAGTTTTGTTCGGACTACCTTCATAACACGGATCCTATAGGGGTTCCTAAGCCTCGGCATGATGAGATTAGATGTCAAGGTAAGGGTACACATGGCTTAAGAATTAATAGGAAGGATCGGGAGGAAGTGCTTCAAGCACATTTGTATGTATTGAACAACATCGAATGTGTTCAGCCTTTCTTATTTGAACATAAAAGAAAAGTCAATCAAGAAAACCCTCGAATGAGCGAAAGGTGGTTGTTGAACAAGCATAACAAGACTTTCTTACCATGGTTCAAGGAAGAAATGCTTAAGGATGGTAGTCTCGCTTCTGATGACGTAAGATGGCTAGCACGTGGGCCTTGCTTCAACGTCATATGTTGGAGCGGATACGACATAAATAACTTTTCCTTTTATACAAAGGAACAAGATAACAAGAGTACCATGCAAAATAGTGGGGTTATGATCGTGGCCGAAGCAATGCACTTCTCTAGTGCAAAGGACACAAAACCCGTTAAAGCACCGAGACCTTACTTTGGATATATTGACGATATTTGGGTGCTCGATTACACTAAGCTTACGGTGCCGGTATTTAAATGTAAGTGGGTTGATAGTAACGGTGGTGTACAAACCGACGAATTGGGGTTCACATTGGTAGACCTCAACAAGTTAGGTCATATAAATGAGCCTTTCATAATGGCTTCCCAAGCAAACAAGTGTTCTACATCACTGATCCTTCTAACAAAAGGTTGTCCGTGGTTCTCCAAGGAAAAAGCATGTATAATGGTAGTAATGAAAATGAAGATTCAAATCTTGATATTCCTGAGACTCCTTCTTTTTCAACAAACATGCCTACTATAATCGAGGAGACACAGGTGGACGATGTACATGCCACTCGTGATGATCATCACGAAGGGATATTGATATAGGTAGTTTAAACTTAGTATACATTTATTTTTATTTTTATTTCTGTATTTATTTTGAGTTATAATCTATGTTAATAAATATATATTGTTTCTGAACAGGCATACATATGGATCATTATTCCATTTTTCCTTTGCAATTCTGTAATGTGTGTGAATTTCTGTGTTACTGGGATATTTACTGAATGCAGGGATAGCTGAGGGGAGTGATATTTTAAAACTGAATTTAAAAAAAAATACTATTAACGTCAGTTGTATCATACAACTGACGTTAATAGTATTTTATAAAATATACAGTACACTATTAACGTCAGTTGTTTATTACAACCGACGTTAAAATTAAGACCTTTAACGTCGGTTCTTTATAACAATTGACGTTAGTTTTAACAAAATTAACGTCAATTTTGTTAAAGAACTGACGTTAATTTTGACAAAATTAATGTCAGTTGTGTTAAAGAACCGACGTTAATAGTGTTATATTTAACGTCAGTTCTCAACTGACGTTAAAATTTTAACTTTTAACGTCAGCTGTATTTACGTCAGTCAGTATTCTGACGTAAAAAATCAATTTTAACTGACGTAAAAAGCACTTATTGCACTAGTGTGTAAAGTATAAACTAAATGTGCGCAAGTAACTAAATTTTAATTTACCATAAACTCTCTGTATCACATGTCCCTCATGTCACCATCTACTGAAGTCCATGTGGGCCATGAAACCTCGAACTTCTCCATGATGATCTTCGATATCTCATCAGTAGTTTCCTTCTGAGGATTCAACCTAAGATTGGAAAAACCATCATGCAATTAAGTTTTTAAACAATGTCACAAAATGAAAAAATTTAAGTAAAAAGCTTACTCTAAGTCGCCGGGATCTGGCCTGATCAACCTCCTCGAAAAAGCTCTATCCATGGCCTCTGACTGCAACGACGATGGTGGTGGTGGTGGTGGTGGTGCTGATGTTGTCCTGACATCATGGACAGGGGTAATGGTAACCGATGCAACACTCGGAATCGTCTGTCCCGATGCAGTGTCCGACACATGCTGGTCAGATGAAGGTGTGGGGGTCGTGGGAGATGATCTCCCAGCATGACCTCTCCCACTAGAAGAACGGTCTGCTCGCCCTTGTAACAATCTGATTTTAATTACGCTGTTTAACCGGGTAAAAATATAATTATTTATATTTTAATCTGAGAGCTATACAATGATTTTAAATAACATAAAATCATATTCATAGTCTATCTTATGGTAGAAGGTTACGGTAAAAGTTTGGGTTGAAAATTCAGACGGAGCTCGGTCTGCGTTTTCATCGACAGTAAGATTTAACTTAGCATAAACCCTAATTTCGACTAGTGAACGAAACCATTAGGTCTTATATTTTGTCCCGGACCATTTTCCAACTTTCGAAAAAATTCTTTAAGAGTTGAAATTAATATTATTTTATTCGAGTAAACGAATGAGTCGATTATGGAGCTGAGGTAATGGGAGCAATTAATGTAGTAGCGAGGACAAGGGGACAAGCATTAAATGCTAGTAATCATGAATTTTCAAGTGAAATGGCCAAAATACCCCTAAGCTCAACTTAACCGACGTTGAGTTAAATTTTAACCATGGTTAAGGAACCACGATTAATTCTTGTGGACTAGAAGCAGCCACGCCTCTCATTTAATGTGAGCCACATGTTTATTAACCATAGTTAGCAAAGAAACCTTAGTTAAGTTAATTATTAACTATGGTTAATCATATATTAATTAAATAATCACAAAACCCATTAATCTAAAAGCTAACAAACCAAACAAGGCCTAAGATTTTACCTATAAAACCCCCTTGAGGCCGCAGTCCCCCTCCCCATTTCTTCATCTTCTTCATTTTCTTCCTAAAAATACACTAAACTCCATTGTTAATCTTCAAGAGCTCCAGGTGCTATCATAGTAGAACTTGCCAAGATCATCAATCTCCTTCTTCTACTTTCCTAACTTGAGGTAACATGATCATCTCTTCCATTCCTATGATCTTAATCTTTCTATTTCATAGTTTTTCATTTCTAGATCTAGAACTTTAAATAATTCTAGAAAATTGTAGAAAAATCATAAAAATGTGAAACTAATTTCTATGATCTAGTTATGATCTTTACTTTCATTATCCAAGAGCATGGAATCAAAAACATTTTCCTTCCCTAACAACCATTGTTAACCGAACCTAGGTGTGAAAATGGGTTTGGTGTTTTGTTTCTATTTTTGAAAGTTAGCACTTGAATTAAGTTCTATAATACTTGTATAACTTATATCCAAGAGCATAAGTTCAACAAAAATCCCTAGCTTAACTTTCTAATTAGGGCCGAAATTGTCATGGAAAAGAAGTTTGGTGTTTTTGTTTAATTTGTGATAACCAATGCTTGATTCATGCTTACTAATACTCTAAGATCATTTATCTAAGAGATTAAGTTGATTTGAAAATTCTAACATATTAGCCATTGGAGGCCGAAGCCCTAAGAGAAAGAGATTAAATGATTTTGTTCATATTTCCAAAGGATAGTAATTTATCCTAACTAGCTAAGATCTAAGTAATTATTATCCAAAGGATTAGAATGAGAAAATGACCCTGGCCTATTTTTGAATTGATGGCCGAAACCTAGCATTAATATGTCAAGGTGGATTAGTGTGATTAATTATAGTTATGTTGTTTGGTTGAAGGAGAAACTGTTAAATTGTGGTTTGATAACGAGGAACGTCAGGTTCAGGATTCCGATGATAACTCAGGTGGGGGAAAGAATCAATCTACCGTCGGAATCGATAAGTAGTATATTATATAATAATTGTGTAGGGCGACCTAAACCCTACTAGTAGTCGAGTAATCGAAAAGACCAAAATCACAATGGAAACTTTTTCTATAAAACCAATGGTAATTCGGGGATTGTTGGTTTATCGACGTTAGGATGATTTTATATTGTTTATGGTTGATTTGACTTTATTACCATTATTGAATTGATATTGTGTTATTTTAGTGATATTGGAATATGTTGTTGATATTGTGTTATGCATTATCTACCTGGTTTTAATATTATGCTTAGTGTATTTTAAGCATATATATATATATTGTTTGGGAGATAATTGTATGGGTGTGAGAATGATGGTGATTTAGAAGTTCGTAGCCTAAACTAATTATTTCAAAGAGGAGTTGTGACATAGAACATGTGTTGAGGTTTTGATGGAAGGTTAAGGCAATAGGTTGTTGTTAATTTGGGTTTGTGAGATTCATATGTTTGCATTGTTATTCCCAATCGTGTATTTGGAATACACGAGGTCAGGAGTTCTTGCTAGACCGTTCCACCTTAGATATAGGCTGTGCAGCTATAGTGTCATTGAATTTCATGGGCACCCTCGGGAGTGGACATGGTGTGCACTGGGATAATCGTGCAGCTATAGTGTCATTGCTTTGCGTGAGCATTCTCACCATGGAAGAGAATGTGCACCGGGAATTTGGAATCTGTCGCTTGAACAACTGACTTACATTCCTAACGAGGAAAGCGTGAAGGAAATGGTGGTGGCCACGTCAGCATAAAGTGTTAGATTGCATGAGTGTGGGTAGAGATTGATATAGTGATTTAAGGATGATGGTTGGTTTTGAATGATGTTATGTCTGTAACAATTACTGTACAATATGCTATGACTCTGTTTCGCCTTTTGATGATAGAATTGCTTCTTATCCCCTATATTTCTGTATTTTTGGTGTGTCTACTTTATTTACGTTAGAAGACCCGATGGAAAAAAATGTTGCTGAGGAGCTGGACGGAGCTCTGTATGAAAAGGAGGCTGCTGAGGAGTTGGACGGAACTCCTTACGAACCAGAGACGGGAGGTCGAGCTGTGACCCATGGTGATTAGAGTATATAAAGTATGGCCAGGGTGTCTAAAATTATTTTTATATTTTCTGCTAAGTATGAGTTTTGTTAAGTATATGCTTGTGAGGGATCCTACTGAGAGGATATCCTCAACAATGTTTGGTTATTTGTTTATAAGACTTATGTGTGTATGTATAACCTAAATATGGTGTATTGTTTTTGATTAACAAAAGTTGCATGTTATTTAACTTAAGTTTTTAATTTTTACATATTTTCATGTTAAGCGTGCGACTAAGTAAATAAATAATGAGGTTTTAAGCTAATAACACAACGGGGTGTCTCGGCCCTCCAGTACGGCCACCTCTACCACCCCTAATCGAGTCTGCCATCAGTTTCAATGAATTTGTTACATATCATATTTAAGAAACTTAAAGAAAACAATATATATATATATATATATATATATATATATATATATATATATATATATATATATATATATATATATATATATAATGCAATGTAGATCAATTCAAAATGAATAATCAATATAAAAAACATTTGTATACATGAGTTACTACCTAATTAGATGAATCTGTATCACTGAAATCACTCTCACTCTCTTTCTCACTTGATATATATATCCTCGTCTGATTCATCCAAGTAAGACTTATTCAATAACACCTTATCAATTTCCTACCCACCGCCCCCAACATCGACAAGACATTCGTCAATGACATCAGCATCTATATTTTGTAACACTTGAAGCCCTACAATAATATCATCTTGGTATGGAGCCTCTGTTTTAGCCTGACTGACTATATTATCTGAGATTGTATCGCGAGCCTTTGTCTTGACGATACCCAACCAACCATGATGATCCTCAGGGTATGGTGTGTAATAAACTTGTTCGGCCTGCTGTGCAAATATGAATGGGGCATACGCCTTAGTATATCTTCGTGATTGCCTTAATTCAACAATTCCATACTTATTATCTACTTTTGTCCCTATATCTGGAGTATCATCAAACCAGTCACACCTGAAGAGAACTATCTTCAACGAGGGCAAACCGGTATACTCTATTTCAACAACTTCAGTTAAAACTCCATAAAAGTCACTTTCTAATTGACGAGCTGTACCATGTACACACACACACCATAGTTGGATGATAGCATGCCTTCATTCCAGTGTTGTGTACGAAATTTGTAACCATTCACAATGTATGTGTGAAATGGGGTAACTTTTCTCTTAGGCCCCAATGCCAGATTAAGCAATAGTGGTTCTTCAACATTATTTGTTGTATTTAGAACCTAATACATTACAAATGATTATAACATATAAAAGACATTAATTACAGGACATGTATTGTATATAATTAATAACAAGTGTTAACCTACATATTCTTTGAACCACATGGGAAACCGTTTGGTAATCTCCTGGTTTATTCGATCCTCAGGAATGTCTGGATGGAGTTCCTTTAGAAATTAAGAATACATACTATAGGACAAAAACTAGATACTTTAGTACAACATTGTTAATTATTGAACAAGTTGCTAAAAACTAGTATGAACGTTACTTACTTTAAATATGGCTCAACCTCGTCACAGTTTTGTAGAATGAACAAGTGGGCTGCGTCAATGTCACGTTCCTCCATGAAATAGGATTTTGATTTGCCACCAGGCATGCCCGGGTAATTGAAACATGATATTAGAGGACTAGCTGAAGAAGTTTTACCTGCATCTACATTACGTGGCATTCTGGTCCTTCTTGTTTCCATTTCAGGTGGATAATAATAAGTGGCAAAGGTAGAAGCCTACTCCACCAAATAGGCTTTTCAAATGGAACCCTCTACCTTAGACTTGTTCTTGACTTTGCTTTTGATGGAGTGCAAGAACCTAAGCACGAAGAATTTTGGAATAAACGAGGACAACAATCGATAGAATAAATAAGAGAATAAATGAGGTGAATTAGTTATTTACCTTTCAAAGGAATACATCCAACGATATTGGACCGGTCCGCTAACTCTTGCTTCGTACGGGAGATGAATTGGAAGATGCTCCATTGAATCAAAGAAGCTAGGCCGGAATATCTACTCTAACTTACATAGCAACACAATTATATTGTTTTCCATGGCCCGTAATTGTTCCAGATTTAGTGTTGTGGACGTCAACTCCCTAAAAAAGTGGCTAAGCTCAACAAGTGGCTTCCAAATAGGTTTTGGTAATGAGTCAAACACGAAGCAAATGCTGCATGAATACGTGACAGTCATGGCTTTTCATTCCATGTAACTTTCCTTCCTTAACGTCGACACATCTGCCCAAATTTGAGGCATACCTATAAGGTAACTTTAGTTCTTTAACCCATTTGCAAATAGCTATTTTCTGTGGTTTGCTCAGAGCATAACATGCCTTCGACTAGAAAAGCCTGCCACCACCACGATCTTTCATCTCAAGCTCCTTGCGGTTACATATTTCTTCTAAGTCCAACCGAGCTTTATTGGTATCATTTGTCCTCCCTTTGATGTCCATAATAGTGTCAAACATATTCATAAACATGTTCCTCTCAGTGTGCATGACATCGATGTTATGACGGAGTAGGTGTGTTTTCCAATAAGGCAAACTCCAAAATATACTTTGCTTAGTCCAATTATGGTCAACATCATAGCCTGGATTCTGTCCACCTTGCGATTCATGGATAGGCGGTAATTGGCTCACTCTTCGCCATATATTTGGACAAGATAAAAGTGGAGGAGGGGGTGAGTTCTCAGCATATCACTTCTTGAAACATTTTTTATTCCTCCTATAAGGATGATCGACAGGAAGGAATTGGCGGTGACAGTCAAAATAACATGTCTTTCTACTGTGCTTAAGTGTAAATGCCTTTGATCGCTCCATACATATTGGACACAAAAGCTTCCCCGCAGTCATCCAACCCAACAGCATCCCATAAGCCGGAAAGTCATTTATCGTCCACATCAACGCGACCTTCATCATGAAATTATGCCTTAAATCAACATCATAAGTCAACACATCATTCCACAAAAATGTCAACTCTTCAATGAGCGGCTGCAAGTACACATCAATCTTGGATTTCGGATTAGACTGGCCCGGAATTAAAACCGTCAGGAACGTAAACACCCTCTTCATGCACATACCAGGGGGAAGATTGTACGGAGTTACTATAACTGGTCAACAAGAGTAAGATTTTCCATATTGACTAAAAGGATTGAATCCATCAGTACATAACCCTAACCTAATGTTCCGGGGGTCTCTAGAAAATGTTGGATGCACCCTATCAAAATGTTTCCAAGCCTCTCCATCAGAAGGATGACACAAGACCCCTTGCTGCCTCTGATTCTCATCGTGCCACCTCATGTGGGGTGCAGTTGCTATCGAAGAGTACAATCTTTGCAGCATTGGAATTAGCAGAAAGTACCACATTTTTTTAATGCAGTCTTCTTTTCAATCCCCCTTTTAGTGGTTGTCTTGTATCGATCCGCACCACAAATTTTGCAACATGTTATGCTCTTGTCCGCTTCATCTTTATAATACAACATGCACCCATTCGGACAACAATCAATTTTCAAACAACCCAAGCCCAAGTTCTTCACCGACTCTCTTATAAACTGCACCATTCGATTAAAATTTCCTTCCGACATGTTGAAGTCGGATTTCATGCTCAGAAGTGACAAGGCGGCCGACAATTCAGAGTGTTGATCACATCCTTCAAACAGTTTAGCTTGAGAAGCAGCCAACATACTAAAGAACTTTTCTGCTTCGAGATTCAGATTTTCCTCTCTCTGTTGAAGCTCCATCACATAATCATGTTCCAATGCCTGGCCTATAGGGGGCCTAGCCTAATCCATGATCATATGCTCATATGCATTCAGTTCTTCCCTGCGGTCACCAGTTCCATAATACGACTCTTCGACAATTGGCTCGGGAAACAGGGGCAATTCCTCACTGTGGTTGGTCCACCAATAATAATTTGCAGTGAACCCCTTGTTGTAAAGATCTATCATTACCTCGTGCATAAACTTGAAAACTCTACACTTGCACCTTAAACAAGGACACCTCATCTTATCTTCACTGTTCCTTTTGAACTTCTCTTGACAAGTAGCGAACTCTAGGAACTCATTAACTCCAGCTCTAAATTCTACCATTAGATGTTTGTTGTGATCCAACCTTTTATACATCCACAACCGATTCTCAGGAATATCCATTACTGTTATCTGAGAGAAAGAATAGTCGTCCCACAACAATCAACTCCTTCTTGTTACATGGTATGAACCTATCCCATTTGAGAAAAACCTCTTCGACACTCAATCCGTGAATAATTATTCCCATATTCAAATGCCTTATACTTGACGAAATTTCGGCAGTATTTCCCTTCGGTCTCTAAGTACACGACTTGAGCGTGGTGAGATATATCACAATCAAGTATGTACCCAGAGAACAAAATGAAATGCATCGGACCAAAATTTCATCAGGTATATAAAGGCATATAAAGAAGGAAAATGACTATAAACACGAGTGTCGAAAAGGTTTTTCTCAAACTATACCACTTGGACAATTCAAGTTCCAATATAATGAACGATACCTTTTCAAAGTACGCATGCTCATTAATATTGCATCTCAAACGGGAAACTAAGGCTTTTCTAACTCATTAACCATAACAGAAGATACAAATTTAACCCTATGTACATTGCATATTTTTAGCGACAATAAGTTAATAACGACATATAAAATCTGCAAACAAGCATGAAATTAACGCATCCATCCTATTAAACTCAGTTCTCCACTAACAGATAGAACATAAAGTTTGCAAGCACATGGATAATTTTTAATCTACCAGCACACAACCAGCATACTATCGAGCTCTGCTCTCCACTAACAAACAACATATAAAGTTTTCAACCACATGCATCAATTTTAATCTACCAGCACACAACCAGCATCCTATTGAGCTCAACTCTCCACTAACAAACAACATATTCAATTGCAAGCACATGCATCATTTATAGTCTACCAGCACACAACCAGAATCCTATTGAGCTCAACACTCCACTAACAAATAACAAATCAATTCAAAGTCTCCAAGCACCACTAGCAACAATGAAAAAGATAGAGCATTTGACATACCTCAACTCCAAGTAAATAGTGAAAAAGAGTGATGACTAGAGCTTTTGTCAATAGACAAAGAAGACTGTAAGAAAAAAAAAGATCAACAAAGGCTCTTGTGATCAAATCATGTACATAGATACATATGATTATTCAGTTAACTGTCAAAAACAACAAAAATGCCCTAATAATTACAAAAGTGCAAAATACTTATGCAGTAAGCAAAGATACCTATCAAGCAAAATACTTATGCAGTAAGCAAAGATATCTATGTGAACTAGGAAGAGTAAAAAACAAACTTGGATCCTCTCTAGCAATTAACAAAGAGATTAAAACTCATTAATGTTGGTATTGAGATATTTAGATGCATCTAACGGTTCAGATAAATTAATGTATGTATCCAATGCTAGAGAGGATCGAATTGAAGTCTGTGAAAAAAATGGCCTAAATGGGGCACTAATTAACAGACCCTAAAATTCATTTAAAATTCATTTATAAATTCAATCTTCATCAACGCCTAGAAATAGGGAAAGCCTTGAGGAATTCTCGGTGAAAAACATATCAAACATAACGGGGAACATATATAAGTCTGGGTTAGAGCTGTCAAAATGAGTTGGAACCCGCGAGCCAACCCGACTCAACCCGGCTCACTGGTGGGTTGGGTTGAAAAAAACACGGCTCATTTAGACCCCGGGTCATTCTGACCCAGCTCACTTAGCCCGTGGATGTGGCAGGTTCAACCCGGGTGAGCGGGGTGGCCCGCAGGCTGAAGCAATGAAATTAAAAAATGTACAAAGCCCTTTACCAGAGTCCAAACCACATGAAATGACCAACCCAAGTGACACCAAGTCCAATTTTTTTTGCTCACTTCATAAGTTTAGCTCCCTCATCCCTGTTTGGAGTTCCTTTTCCTCATTAGACATCACTGAATTGTGAACCCTAGTTCCCTTTACTCAACCCAAGTGATTTCTGAGCCGCAAGAGCTGTTATGTTTGCATTCTCGCTGGTGCCGCTCATCCAGATCCAGGTCTGTCATCGTCGTGGTCCAGCCCAGGTCTGGTGTGCTCATCCTTCGACCGTCGTCGTGGACCAACCGTTCAGGTCCAGTGCTGCTCCGCCGTCGCCGCAAATCTTCATAACTCTGTCCAGCTTTCACATCCGACCATCCTTCTCTAGAACTCTATCCTCAAAATATGCTATTGTAGAAGCAAAAATAATAGGAAAAAAAAGAAGAAAAAAAAGAGAAGAAAGCAAAAGCGGTGTTTGTAACATTGTATTGTTTATGAAAATAGATTTTTAGCTTTTGATGATGATGTGGTTTGATGGTTCTCTTGGTAAAGACGTAGAGTAGTAGGCCTTGGTATAAATAATTTTTTTAAATTTTTTTTTTTGTTTTTTACTTTTTATGATTTATTTTTATTTTTTTAAATAAAGGTGAGCCAACCCGTATAACCCACCAACCCGGGGTGGGTCGAGCCGGGTTGGTCATTTCCTGACTCACCAAACAGTGAGCCGGGTTGGGTTGACCCGCTTTTTACCCCAACCCGTTGTGAGCCAACTCGGGTGAGCCGGGGTGACCCGTTTTGACAGCTCTAGTCTGGGTTATGAAAAAAATTACTAATATTCAAGACAATCAAGGATTCCTTTATAAACTTGGAAATCATTAGCCATTAAACATCCTTCAAGCATTTAACTCCTTCATGTATGAAAAGTTTTAAGATACAGAAAGTATAAGCTTGAAAATCATTAACCTACTTGCACATTTGCCACTCATGATTAGTGAAAATCAACCAAGTTCAAGATCATCGGTCTTTGGAACCAACTATTATCCTCCCATTCAGATATGTTCAACAACATGCAACTCCTTTTTTAACATTTTTTTCTTGAGTACTATCTAGGATAAATAAATAAATAACAAGCTATAAATAAATGCTATTGAACAAGTTCATTGCCTTGTATTAAATAATATTAACCCTAAACAAAATGGGGAATGGGGAACAAAGAGGAATAGGGAAAACAGTAATTACAAAATGCATTAAGGGGCAATGGGGGAAAAACCTAGCTTCATACCAAACAATGAGAGTTTCTGTTCATAGTTGCAGAGACGGCGGTGCGGCGGCCCAAGGCGGTGCTCTCTCAGTCGCAACCTAAAACAGAGAGGTAAGAGAGAGAGAGAGAGAAGGGGGGAGAGACGCGAGTGAGAGAGAGAAAGAGAGAAGGAGAGGGACGCTTACCGTGCGGTGATTTGCGGAGGAGGTGATCGGAGGTGGTGCTACCTTAGCCGCTACCTGAAGCAGAGAGATAGAGAGAGAGACACGGGGGGGGGGGTAGGGGGGGGGCGACACGGGTGAGAGATAGAAAGAGAGAATGAGAGGGAGGGAGAGAGAGACGCTTGTCGTGTGGAGGAGGTGGTGACAGGAGATAGGAGAGAGAAAGAGAGGGGGAGAGATTTCAGGTTAGGGAGAGAGAGGGTGGAAAAGGGTTTCTAGACGAAATGAGGAAGAAAGGGAGTATTAGGGATTTTTAGTTTTAGCGACCGAAATTTTCGGTCCCTAAAACGGTTGTCGGTTGAAAAATAAAACTTGGTCGTAGAATCGATCACTGTTTAGTCCCTGTGCTTTTCACTTTCGTGCTTTAGTGACCGAATTAACGTTGGTCGCTAAAAGAATCCAAAAAAATCAAATCTATCCATAAATCGGTCGTTAAATCGGTAGCTAACTGGTCAAACTAATTGACTTTCAATCTTTTAGGTTTAGCGACCGTGACGAATTGCGACCACCACGTCGATTGCTAATTCGGTGGCTAAATACCATATTTTGACATTTTCTTCAAACCAAACGATCGTAATATCGGTTGCAAATAACAATCGAACATGGTTGGTCATTATTTTCGGTTGATAAACGAGACTTTTTTTATAGTGATATTTTTAACAAAAGAATTGGTTTTATATTTCTAACAAATATACATATATCACTAGTGCACAAAAGGGATTCCACGTCGGTTATTTTTGGCTTTCCACATCGGTTTTGAAACTGATGTGGAAACGACCGATGTGGTTTATTGCCACTTTACACATCGGTTTTAAAACCGATGTGTAAAGTATATTTTAAACATCGGTTTTATACTAACCGATGTGTAAAATTAATTTAGCAATTGATAAGCAGTTGGAAATTTAACTTTCTACATCGGTTTTGCTTAAAACCGATGTGTAAAATTGACTTTCTACATCGGTTTTCTAAAGAACTGATGTGTAAAGTGAAATTTACACATCGGTTTTAAGCAAAACCGATGTAGAAAGTTAAATACACACATCGGTTATTGAGAACCGATGTGTAAAATCTCTTTTTTTTTTAATCTATTATTTACATTTCAATCATTCCTGTTTCACTAACGCAGATCAATAAACAAACCAGCAGTACCCTGATCAAACAAGAAACAACAACAGAACACCAAACCAGTTTTGACACAATCATTCAAAAGCAAAACATACTTCATTCAATTTTCTTAGCACAGCCAATTAGCTCTTACACATATGGTTAAAAATACTGACATTTCATCAAATGACTAGTGAGCACAGAATCTGAAAACAGAGGGCATCAGGCCTAATTAATTTCGAATGAATGAAAACAACACTTTATCAAAGCTACATCAAAACACGAGAGAAGAAGAATTGAACCAGACCTGAGCACTAATACATATCATCAGTCAAAGGTACGTACACTATAGCTAGTATATGATAAGTTTTTAAACTAACTACATATATACAAACTATGGGTGGTACACTTCAAGAAAGAAAGTTGCCCAACGCCTCTTTATGATGTTGATGTCGAGAATCGGACAATGGAGATGGATTGTTGAATATCTGCAAGTTTAATTGGACAAAAGATTATATCTTTTAAGTAATAAACTAACATAAAATATATAACGAATCTATACTATTACTTCTAATTGTGTCAATTAACATTTACCTCACTCCATCTTTCTGTGATCCCGGAGGACATAAATTCCAACATCCACTTGCATCACATAGTAGCCACATTCCCATGACCCACGTTGTATACGTGACTACGTACAAATGAAACCCAATTAGAATATGAGGAATTAAATAAAATAGAAATCAATTATTGTACCCACTGCATTTGATGCATTTGAACTAATAAATATCTTACGCTGGGAATAATCCATCTGATAGCCCGAGTACGCCTTTCACCACGCTGCATGTGGGATGCATTAATAGACCTATCATGACAAAAACATTAATTAAAGTATATATAATAGATTTCAGATAATTAAAACAACTGCATTACTGATTATAAAGTATTTTAACGCTTACGTTTCGATGATCGTCTTGATTGATTCGCGGCTTATGTCCCAATGAGCGAGAAGAAGACCACGACGTTCATTCTTGGGTACAAGAGCAACAGATTGCCAATGCTTGCTGTATTTGCGGAACAATTAGTGACTGTAAGTCATATATAGTTATACTTAAATTAATAACCAGGTACTTACTTATTGAGATAAGGCGCAAGATAGAATTGATGATCGTCTCGGGCAAGTATATCACGTATGGTAGTGACCAGGGTCTTCCGATGCTACGAGAACATCACCCTGAATGAACATGGGGTCAATGAACCCATAAAAAGGCGAGGTTACCCCGATCGACTAACATACGATGCGGATACCTAATATATTGGAAAAACATGTTAATTATCATTGTATTTAAAAATTAATTACGTACTTATAAATAAAATGTACTTACGTGCACCAAAACGATATGTGTGCAGAACTGGCCATTTCTTTATTGAGTGCCATCTCCATAAGTTCTTTCTTTGGTATATACTGATTCACAGGGTGGCATCATGTTCCAACGTTACCAATGCTTGCATCATCCTCCATGGTGACAACCTGTATAGCAAGATCTTTGAAAACATCACCATGGCCAGGTGCCCCTTTGTCGATCCCCTAAACAACATAGATATATATTAGTAATCACGGATAATTAAGTTATTTAATTCGGTATGAACTAAATGGTCAAATGAATACCTTGACGGAGAGCGAGACATCTCTGGTCTTCCTAGATCCGACCTTTTAGGCACAATATCATTTCCAACATCCTATAACAAATACAAATAAAGCATTATCTTTAAACAATAATAAATATATTTCAACTATGAATATAGAAAAACACAACTAACCGAATACCTCGGATGCAACAAGAAAGCTGACCGGTCTTCTTGGCCGAGAGGATGAAGTTCTTCGGGGGCACGACCCCTTGTTTGAACCTCCTCGGTGGGCACGGGGACTCGAGCATCAAGCATCTCGAATAATCTCAACAGACACCCTCGGATGATCATCCGGTAATAACCGATGGTGTATGGTATTACCTAACTTATTATATGCCCTACCCAATGCCACTAAGCGGCGATGATGATGATGATCATCAACATACAGCTCACACCTATCGGGTCGTCATCATCATCATCGGCTGGCAGCGAAGAAGCATCATCATCATTTTCGGGATGATGAGGAGGATCACATGAGCCCTTAGTGCTCACATGGACAGAGGGTTGGACGAGAGGGTTGGACACCATTTGTCATCTCTTTGGGACAAAGAAGTAAATATTGCCATCTGCTTGGGCAACCGCTCGTTCATCTCCTGTCAAGCTCGACTGCAATCTCCTGTTTTAGTTGTGCTCTATCTGCAACCGAATCCTGTGGCATTGGTGTGAAGATGAACCATGGTATTGGCGAATGCCGACTCCCATCCAACACCAATGACACGGCCGGGTGGTGCAGTTTACCGATGGCAGTAGATAAGATATCATTGCGTCCTCTAGGAACAAAGGTTCCTTGGGTTAGCTGATCATCCAAGGCATCCTATCACATAAAAATATCAGGTCACATTACAATTCGGTAACAATCTTAAAATGACAATTACAACAAACTATACTTACAATCCTCTCAGCTACTTGGCGGGCCTCCTCGGATGTATATTGTCCCGTTTTTCTTTGTCGGCCCCTCTTCCATGAACGATGGCGTGGGGGTGGAGGTGGATCAACAACCTCTGGAAGATTTTCAGAATTAGGATCCGCCTGAGATGCTGCCTGCTGACGTGCTTTCTTTTCCCGAAATCATCATACTTAACATAATGTATTTGCGCTTCATGCACAACCAAGGAGACAGGTTATAAATTACAAGGAGAACAGGCCATGAACTATGAATACTACTTAAGTTTCCATATGGATTCATTCCATCGGTAGCAAGTCCAAGCCACGAGGTTTTGGGCTCATTGCCGAAATCCAGGAAACAAACTATCAATTCTCTTCCATTGCAAAGAATCGGCCGGATGGCGAAGCTGTCCATCACACTTCCTCTCATCTGCATGCCATCTAATGTTCTTTGCGTCATTTACATTAGCAAACAATCGCTTGAACCGCGGAATCACGGGAAGATACCATAACACCTTCGCAGGAGGACCTTTGGTGACCACATCACAACTAGAATCACCATCCTTCACTTTGTAGCGTGATACCCCACACAGAGCACTCGTGCATCTCTTCAAACTCTTTCCTGTACAATATGCAATCATTGGGGCAAGCGTGTATTTTCTTATACTCCATACCCATCGGACACAATATCTTCTTCGCCTCATAGTTTCGAGATGGCAATGTGTTGCCTTCTGGAAGCATTTATTTCAACAACTCAAGCAATTCGGTAAAGCTTTTATCGCTCCACCCATTTCTCGCCTTCACATTGAACAATCTTAACACCGCTGACAACCGTGTGAAATTAGTGCACCCCGGATACAAAGCCACTTGCGCATCACTGCACAAAGTATCATACACATGTGCGCGCCGAAAAGATTCTTGCCCAACATCACGGATCATGTCCTCTAGTCCATCGTCCATTTCCACGTCATCAACTTCCTCTCTATCCGACACCCTCGGCCTGTCTAACGATTCACCATGGCATATCCATGTTGTATAACTCTTGCAAATCCCCTCACAAATAAGATGATCACGTATCTCCTCAGCTTCTAGTCGTCTCTCATTCAAACAGTTAACACAAGGACAATAAAACCTTCCGTTACCACTATCAGGAGCATTTGTTTTTGCAAACTGTAGAAAATCTTTCACTCCATTCTCATACTCATCACTTGTCCGTCTAGCATTCATCCAACCGCGATCCATGACTAAACCAATACCTTCGTACTTAGTCCAACATATTCATCAACCACTTCTTATGACAGGGTATGGCCCTATCCCATTCGAGAAGAAACTTTTCCAACATTCGGTTCACGTTAGTCCTTAACTCTCATGCTCATACTCGACAAAATTTCGGCAACATTTCCCCGCGGTCTCCGAGCGTACACTACTTGAACGCGATGACATCCACCACGATAAAGTATGCACCGGAGAGAACGAAAGGAAATGTATCAATCCGAACTTTCATCAAGTGTATAACATTAGAACCAATGAATAACTATTTTAACTGAATTAAGAAAAAGTTTTTTCCCAAACTGTCCAACTTTGGACAATTCAAGATCCAACACAATGAGCGGTACATTAAGCACGTACACGTACGCTCATTAGTATTGCATCTCAAACGGGAAACTAAGGCTTTACTATTTATGTAGCTTGCATGAAGATGGGGCTTGAAAAGTGAAGAAACTTAGCCAAACCGAGCCCTTCACGGCCTAGCCTTGAAAGCCATCACGGCCGTGATCGAGTATAGCTTAAAAGAAAGAATGAAAAAGTCGGAACTGGTCACGGCCATCCCGTGATGCCCATCACGGCCGTGACATGTCACCGTACTGCAGACCCACACAGAACCGATCACGGCCTAGCCGTGATGGTGGTCACGCCGTGTCGTGACAGACCAACCGGTGAAGCAACCTCCAAGCGAGAACCTATCACGACCTGGCCGTGATGGCCATCACTACTGTGACATGCCAACTGAACCATACCCTCACCAGGCGGGCGATCACGGCCCAGCCGTGATGGTGGTCACGGCCGTGACAGACCAACCAGTGAAGCAACCTCCAAGGCGAGAACCTATCACGGCCCGCCGTGATGGCCATCACCGGCCGTGACATGCCAATCGAACCCAGACCCTCTCACAGCGGAATCCGATCACGGCCTTGCCGTGATGGTGGTCCCGGCCGTGACAGAACAACCAGTGAAGCAACCTCCAAGGCAGAATCCGTCACGGCCTAGCCGTGACAGGCAGCACGGCCGTGACGGGTGATACCACCACTGGAAAAATCCAGTCTTGGAGCAACAGAACAACACATGCAAGTATATTATCCAACCATTTCGAGTCAAAGTTCATAACTTTTCTAAACAAGAAACAAATATATACCTGAGGGACGAGCAAAAATGGCGCTCTTCACGCAAACGAGGGTAGCTCGCGGATGATCGTTCTCAGTGGTTCTCTTACGAAGCAGAAAATGAAGGCTCGCAGTCGTAGTGGTCTTCTTTGTCTACGATTGAAAAGGGAAAAAGGACGTGAAGAAGGGAGCGAGAGAGAGAAAGAGAAAGAAAGAGAGAGAATGAGAAGAAGGAAATGCAGAGAGAGAGAATGAGAAGAAGGAAATGCAGAGAGAGAATGAGAATGAGAGAGAGAGAGACGCATACCTGAGGGTAGCTCGCGGATGTGAGTGCAGTGAGAGAGATGGAAAAGCAGTGACAACGCAGAACAGAAACAAGCCGCGCGTTAGCAGAGGGAGGGAGTGTTGTGTTTTAGGTACGTTCGTAAACTGAAGTATGAGGGCGCAAAACACAAGGGGGGAAATAGAAAAATTGGGACTATTACACATCGGTTATAAGGAAAACCGATGTGTTAAACATCTTATACACATCGGTTATGACAAAACCGATGTGTAAACATTAAACTTTTAAATTCTGATTTTTTCTTTTAAATTTTATACATCGGTTAATAAAAACCGATGTGTAAAAGTAAAATCTAAATTTCTATTTTTTTTCTTTATAATTTTATACATCGGTTATTTAAAAACCGATGTGGTTACTCACCATTTTACACATCGGTTTAAAAAGAACCGATGTTGAATGTTAAAAATTCCGAGTTTTAATTTTTTTTATTTTAATTTTACACATCGGTTATAAATAACCGATGTGGAAAAGTTTTACACATCGGTTATTCTTAAACCGATGTGTAATACTTTCGTTTTAATTTCAAAAATGCCACCGCCTCGTTTTACACATCGGTTTATACTAAATCGATGTGTAAACTCCGATGTAGAATCCCTTTTCTGCACTAGTGTATAAATTGTCAAACGGACCTTGTTAGAGTGAAGAAACATAGCATCAAAGATTGGTATATGAGGTATTTATGGAGGGGAGCCAAGTAGGCAAGTAAAACACAGCTCATTAGAGCAAAAAACGATGATCCTGACTGGACAAATGTCAAACATCCTAGGCGATAGGTTACTCGTTATTGATTGCAGATTGACAATATTATTTGATAATATCTGTTCTAAAGATATTGGTCAAGAAATTCATAAAATGAAAATTTGTATTAATAAAATTTCTTTTATTAAAAAAATAAATATAATATTTTTTAAAATATTAAATACATTATTGTTTTATAATTTTTTTCTTATTTTCTTAAATAATATATTAACGACACTAGTCACTCCTATTTGATAGGCTGTTTAAAAATTTAGTGAGACGTACAGGTAGTTTGTTGAGATGATCGATCAGACGAAGTCACCAAGGTCCAAGGTGCTTCATGAAACCAATGGCATGCACATGGTCAACTTAATTAATTCTATAAACAAGGAGCGAGTCATCACAATCGGCATTAATTTTGATTGTTTTTTTATTTCCCACCCATACTTAAGTATACAAAAGTGAGACGCAACTCCAATTATATTTCATTTTATAAAAAAAAGATAGTTTCAAAATGTAGTTTCAAAATAATCAGACTGTGCAAACAAATTTATGGTGATGGGTGGTGACACAGCATAAGGCAGGTGAAAAATCTCTAAGAATATTTATAAAAAAATTCATATATATATATATATATATATATATATATATATATTTTATGGAGACTAATGGGGGACTCGATTCAACAAATTATCAGATATAAGATAATATCTTGCTTTACTAGATAAATCCTTTGGGGTTTATTAGATTATTTTTAATAAACTTCAAATTTATCTAAAAATAATTTCTCCCCTATAAAAATAGCTTTTTCATACTATAATCAACTTTATAAATATGAAATAATCTTTGAAATAATTTCTCCACTTCAATGAATTTTTGCTTAAAAAAAAAAGTGAATAATCTTTTTCAAATACTAGTTGAATGGTTCTCACAGCTTAAATGTCGTCGAGTGATAAAAAGTCTTAAAGCATCATCTACCATATTGAAATAATCTTGGCATAGACACGTTACTGTCTTTGCTGACATCCTGCAAAGTAAACACAAATTAAATAGCTAGATTCATCCCGTATCATATACATGCTTATCCGGGAATAAAGATCAATGGTCCTTTAGGCAATCACGGATGAGTTGATTCTTAATGTATTTTAAAGAAAATTAAATACGTAATCACTTTGCTGAAGTTATGAGTTTAGATAGAGATAGAGAAAGAGAAGAAAAAAAATAAAAACTCAAAATATGATTATGATCTTGTTGTACAAAAAGCTTAAACACGTATCCCTATTTATAGGGATACAAAACTCCTAATGTTAATTGAAAAGGTAAACTAATTATGATAATAACTAACGGATAACAATATAATCATATGAGATAATTCAAAATACTCTTGTAAGATAAAATATACTCTAACATAAGCTAAGATAAGATCATGTATTATAATAGTCCCCCTCAAACTAAAGCTTACCAAGCTTTAAGCTTGTTACAAATATACCATTTGAAAGATAAAATATAACAATCGAGGTAACCATATCCATAAAGATATATTGAATAAATCGAGAAATACCAGAACCATCAATCAATAATGTTTATGCCCAAGAACAAACCATCAATCAACTGAAGAAATCATTGCTGATTTTTAAGAATATTAATCAAACCAAACTGAAATGATATTTGGTCAGACGTTGTCCTCAGCCTGAAACAATCAATTTAAGTGTGGGACAGGTCACAAAATTTTCTGTGACCGGTGCCAACGTCTCAACCTTGATGATGGTCAGAGAATGACACTACCGAAACAACCAACTTAAGTGTGAAATGAGTCACCACCTGAATGATCGTCGGTGGGAAGATAAGTCACTGGTATGATCCATCAATGTATAAGAGAAGGGAGTTACTGGTATGATCCATCAGTGGGAAAGGAGTCACTATCGGAATGATCATCGATGGGAAGAGAAGTCACTTGTATGATCCATCAATGGTTAAGAGAAGGAGTCACTGGTATGATCCATCAATGGGAAAGGAGTCACCTCCGAAATGATCGTCGGTGGGAAGAGAAGTCACTGATATGATCCATCATTGGATAAAAATTTCATGACAAACACTGGAGAAGCAAACAGTAGACCAAAGATTTGAGCTTTCGAACACAACAAAACACAACCTAAGAGAGGTCAGACACATCAAGGTGGATGCGAAAAAGTGGTATATAGAGGGAGGTGAGAACAGATCCGAAAAGAGCAGAGGTCGACAAGTTTGGCGCTGAAAACGGCGACTGGAAAGGGACCAGACGCGCCAGAAAATAAGAACACAACGGAGGAGAGAATAAATGGAAAGTTTTTTTTTGTGTGTGTATGGCTAACAAGATCATTAGAGTTCCTTCATACTTAGCGGAACTTCGCAGGGGAATAGTGACAGGACAGGTCACGGATGATGACCTCTCTGATACTATGTTGAAGTTATGGGTTTAGATAGAGAAAGAGAAGAAAAAGAATGATTCAAAATATGATTATGATTGATTATGATCTTGTTGTACAAAAAGCTTAAGCACTTACCCCTATTTATAGGGGTACAAGACTCCTAATCCTAATTGAAAAGTTAAACTAATTATGATAATAACTAACGGATAACAATATAATCATATGAGATAATTCAAGATACTCTTATAAGATAAAATCTACTCTAACATAAGCTAAGATAAGATCATGTATTAAGAAACAAAACCCTAAAACTATGTTTGGGAGTTTTGGAGAAGATGGAGTAGAATGATTAGTAATGGAATGATTTAGAGTGAAGTGGGGTAGAGTGGTAAAAGTGTATCACTCCATTGTTTGGGAGTTTTAATGTTCCCTCCGAAACCCCCCAAATTGGAGGGTATAAAAATTAGAGCTTTGGATGGTTTGAATTGATTTGACTCTCCATCCCAACTATTCCACTCTATTGTTTAAAAATCTCCAAAACAATGGGTTAAGGGATTTGTACTATTTTACTCCATTACGAACCATGCCACCTCATCCTCCCAAACACACTATAAAACACACGGACCAAGGAAATGTATTGGAATGAGTTAATTGTAATCAATGCTCATATAAATTTCTAAAAATATCCCTTCTAATTTTAATTAATATTCCGATGACCTATAATTAATGATAGTAATTAATAAGGGTAATATTGGAAATTAGTATTTAATATGTGTGAGAATCAATACATTTTCTTATATATTGGACCAAAATAAAAAACCAATTTATTTCTTATACTGTGGATCGGAAGGAGTAATTCATAAGCTGAAAACTTTATGTTAATTAAACAGTTTGATCACTTGATTTTTTGGTTTCCCCAGTGTATCTCGACGCATAATTGTGGAAACAAATCCCTCAGTCGGATAGGATCATAAGGATGACAAAGTTCTTCCTTAAGAGTTTTAATGCTGCTACATTCTCAGAATCAAAATTCAAATTCAAAATAACAGATTAAACATGAAAAAGACATGTGTCATCTTATCCAAACACTATCGGGTGTTTGATCACAATAACGAATTGAATTAATAATGCTGGTGTGATGCACGAGGCGAACCTTCAATTACGTTCGTGTACGCGTGTTTCACTGAGTAATCAATGCATCTGATGTCTGATGTACAAAAAGGACTATACGAATAGATTAGCTGAAGAACTTCTGCTCTCTCCTCTCCCCTTCGTATATCATAACACTGCAATAAATGGGAAAAGTCGACTCTGATGCACCCCAAATGCCATTCGTATACCATTTAGACCCACACGAAGTAAAAAATGAAACCAAAACAAAAAATTTACAGTAACATTCTTGCTTGCATTATGTCGGATAATAATAAAGGATGTTGCTTCTAAGAATATTGGTTAAAAAATTAATATAAAGAAAGTTTGTAATAAATATATATTTTTTTATATAAATTTATATTTTTTAAATTTTTTATCAATGTTCTAAAAATACTTATCAACATTCTAATAATAAAGTATGATAAATTTACTGTGCATTTAATTTTCAGCAGGAAAGGTGATTTAAAAACCAATCACCCAGTTAAAAATCCTTCCTCCCTTATGGTTATGGGTTTTTCACTTCCATTAATCCGATTTTTTGTAAGAAAATGTTTTGTTTGCTATATTGTCACTGTAATATTTATATACTGTCGGTGATTCATAAATCATCTTATCTATAACAATTATATTTATAGAATTTAGATTCATAAACAAAAACAAATTTAATTTTGTATTTTCTCATTCATAACATGATAGAAAATATGAGAAAATAAAATGAGATGATCCAAATCTACAATTATATACATGATATTTTATATTCGTGAAAACAGAATAAGTTAGCTCAAGAATATAAGTTTTGGCATACTAATTTTGTTTAATAAATTTTTCTGAACATTGAATATTTTAATTCAGCCGATTATTTTACTACTCATGCATTATATTTTTGGAGCATACCTAGAAAACGTGGAATGAAGCATTATATCAAAATATCATTATGATTGATTATGATTTTGTTATACAAAAAGCTTAAGTACTAACCCTTATTTATAGGAATACAAGACTCCTGATCCTAATTGAAAAGAGAAACTAACAATATCCCATGGTGATAATCAAGCCTCTTGGTGGTTGTAAGGCCTGCCCTGTGATACTCTAGGGGTCGACTCGGTTTACTCTCGAGTTCGATTCCTGACAGTATTAAAATAATGCTTGACCAGTAAAAGCCACGTCCCACGAAATGATTAGTCATTCATTACCAAAATTGGGATACACTGGGTTTAGACAAAAAAAAAAATAAAATTCCACGGTGACAAGGATAGAAGCACAACATAACCCGTTTGACAACTTTCAACCTCCCAATAAAGACACATCTTTCCCATCTTTTCTTATGGTCTCCCCATGTATTTTCACACAATATACATTGTTCCATTGATCCCAATAATGTTCTCTTGGGATTACTTCGTTCTGAACTAAGGCAATAAGAAATTAGTTGTCTTCCTTCACAATTTTATAGTATTCCATTGCTCCTTTGCTCTGAAGTTGAGTGACAATTTTATATTTTTTTTGTAGCGTATTTCTTCCTACACATTATTTTTAGTAGGTGCACATTTGCCAAAACTCTTGCTTTTTCATTTCCATTTCTCAGCAAAAGAGCACTGTCTTTTTATTCTTATTTTTACCAAAATCATGCAAGAAAAAAACACAGACCTCAACATTGGGTCGTGTTTATCAAACCTTATATTATCTAGCGGGACAAACACCATAGACACAATTTTCTCTCACTACCCACCACCAAATGCCACTACTACTACTATGTTGGAGCCATTAGGCTCTTCCGTGTACCTCCACCAAAGAGACATGCTGCAAAAATTCTACAAAGAAAGCATGGTAAAAGGGTCATTTGTTCCCACTTCCTTCAGAAACTGTGTGTGTAGCACCGTATCTTTGATGAACACATGCAAGAAAAATGCGTACAGGGGAGTGAGACAGAGGCACTGGGGAAGATGGGTAGCACAGATTAGACTCCCTCAGAATAGAAAGAGGGTCTGGCTTGGCACTTTTGACACTCCTGAATCTGCTGCTTATGCATATGATCGTGCTTCTTATAAGCTCAGAGGTGAATATGCACGTTTGAATTTCCCAAACCTTGAAGACACAAACTTGATAAGTGACTTGTTAGGATTTGAAGATTCAATGAGATTGAATGCTTTGAAGAGCTCGGTGGATGCTAAAGTTCAAGCTATGTGTCAAAAGGTGAAGAGGGAGAAAGCCAAGAAGAAGAGTGCTGCAAAGAAGCTTAGTTCTACTTCTTCTGGTACTGATATGAACAATAGTGGTCAAAGGGAGAAACCACATAAGATAGAGTCATTGTCTTGTTCATCAAGTTTTTGTGATAGTTGGACAAATGAGTTTCTTTCACCTAGTGTTTCAGAGGATGGAATTTGGAAGGGGGAGCACTCGCCACCCTCTGATTCATCTGAGTGTGCAACAATGGTGACTGATGAATTGGGTTTCGAAAACTGCTGTTCCTTGGCAAGGATGCCATCCTTCGATCCTGAGTTGATTTGGGAAGTTCTAGGCAATTAGGAGAAAACACATAACATGTTCCCCTCGACGTTTGGAAGAGTTTATTTAAGCTTCTTTTAACTTATCTGATGGTATAAACTCTTATGCAGCGTATTTGGCAGAGTTTATAAAAATAACTTATGCCATCCCGTAAGGAATTTTTGACTTATTTTCTTAAGTCAATGAGAGAAGCTTATGGAATTATCATACGAGCTTATACACTAAACACCCTCTCCGTATTTTTCACTATTCGAATCCTCTCATGTCCCTTTCTTTTTTTTTCTTTCTTTAAACGCTTATGACATAAGCTCTCATGCGATAAAGTCTTATATGAGAGACTCTTAATTAAGTTATTTACTCAAACACATCCTTAGTTTCCTCATCCAAACCACCTTAACCACTTGCGACTTTGTTGTCCTTTTGTATTGTTACTTTTGTAACTATTGAGAGTATGATTGGTTGTATGCAACATCTTTTCCATGTTCCCTCATGTGAAAGTAGGAAAATCTTAGATTAGCTGGTTATTTGTAGTTCTACCACACGGCTCATAAGTGCTCAAGTGTAAATGAAAGTTATTGTTTAGATTATGGCTATATTGGCTATGAGTATGCCTCCGTATAGCTGTAGCCTTTACTGCTTTAGTCTTGTTTTTCTGAATAATGATAGGGTCCTTTAGCTGCATGTGCAATTAAATAGGATGTTATTGCTGTTATGTCAACCTTTATTTTTTTTGCTCAAAGCTTTTGTAGTTTTCTTTTGACGGTTTGTCTTGATATTGATTGAGTTCTTTCTTTCTCTCTTCCTCTTTCACACCCTCTTTATACTATAATGTTCATAAATTGATATTATGACCCGTGCAATGCACGGACTAGATAAGTTTTTTTCAAATAATTAATAAGAAATAAATTTCAAGAAGTAAATCTATTGAATTATACGGTAATGAATCATAATTGTTTGAAATAGTTCTCCTCAAGTTGCAACATAAATGAAATAAAATGATAACAACATTAAAACAAAAAAGAATTATAGGGATTTTAACAATTTCAGTTCATTTGATATAACTTCAAAACATTAACATTGTAAGATTGCTTCTGATAATATTGTCATATGCCTATAAATCCGCAAAAAAAGAAGGTAATAAAAAAATAGATGAATGATGATAACTACACCTTATTTAGGTGGCACACATTACATAAGTACATAAGTATAAATCAAAAGTTGTGAAGTTTACCCGGGCTTTAGCATTGGATGTTATGGCTCATAAAAGCAAGTTGGGTAACTTGGATTGCATGAACCTAACTTCCACAAAAAAATAATGTGAAGAAGATATTAGAATATTAGTAAATGTATCAGACATCATATGAAGAATGAAAGTTTGAAATTGGTACTGGTACGTGGCTGCAGGAACATGTAATACATACTTGCATTGCAATAAGATGTGAAAGTTTGATGGCTGGCCTGTTATGTGTTGCCGTGACCCAAACAAAGATCATCGAATAAATTGCTTCCCTGATTATATAACTTGAGTGTGGAAATTTTCTCTTAATAGCCATATAGATGCAAAACTGGCTTCAAAATACCTATATTTACACATGGAATCAACAACTCTGGATATTGTATTAAAATAATTATTGAAGATCGCACCTGTGTCAATAACGGACATGGTTTTGTTCATTGATAATTTGGAATTCGTGATCTAAATGGAATTTAGATTCAAACATGCAAATTAGTTCCAAAAAAAACGTGCATGCTATTTTGTCCCCTAACGTAAGTAACATTATATAAACTTTGTATGTGAGAAACATTAGGATGAGTAGTGGTAGAAGTTAATGTTGTTACCCGATATCATAGTGTTCCTATAGGTTTTGGAAGCCTTCTTGGTAAACCACGTTCTTTGTGCCAGTGCATAGAGTCTCATCCTCATCAAAGATTAATACTTTAAATCATGTTCTCGATTTTATTCTAGAAACAACAACATATAGCTGATCATATGTAAAAATTGAGTGTGGGAGATAAAGTCCTATCTTAGAAAGTGTTTGTCCTTGACTTTTGTTTATGGTCATTGCAAAACATAGGCATATAGGAAATTGTCTTCGTTGAAATTTAAACAGAAAGCCAAGGTCAGAAGGTACCAAATCCATCCTTGGAATAAGAATATCATCTCCAATGTTTTTCCATCTGATAACTATTGCTGTTATAACATTCCTGCTAAGCTCATTCACTTGTGATAACTATTGCCGTTATAACATTCATGCTAAGCTCATTCACTTGTAGCTGTGTTCCATTGTATAAGCCACTTGCCTTATCAATATTTCTTAGAAGCATAACAGGGACACCATTTATGTACCTGCATACAACAGTGTCAAAGAAACTTTGAAAACTCAATATTTTTTAATTGAATTAAATATTAAATAAAAGGCTCAATAACAAAAATATCTTCGTTTATATATATTTTTTTTTGCTATGATGATTTTTATTGTTATTAGTTTCCCAAACATATTTGAATAATTTGTAATTATTAAATTTTATGTATGTGAAAAATAAATAATATAAATTAATATTTTAACTAAAAAAAGGTGTGTTATCAGAAGTAAAATATTGTTGTTGTTAAGTATTAATTATTTATTGATTTAAAGATATAATAAAAAGCCAAAATAATATTTATAACTACAAATCTAATTAGAAGTTAAACTATATTAATATTAAATGTTAAAACAGATTAAGCATATAAACATAAGATCTATATCAAAAAAGGAAACATCATTTTACCAACTAAATCATCATATTAATATTAATATTAATGTTAATGGTCCACAAAAGGACTGTCCATCAACAACATAACAGTAACAAAAGGGACAGTAACACATCCTACCCAAGAAGACGGACTACATAATAAATTCTACATATAAAATACCAAAATAACATAACATAATTAGCAGCACCAGCAAAACAAAAAAAAAAACATTGAAGCATAGATCAGCTGTGCAAAAAGACACTTAAACTCTAAAAGTCCCTAAACTACTAATTGTTAACGGATCTGGGCAAGTATACCCAGTCGTACAAGTAATACGGTGGTAAGACCGGTTTATCGTATCCACGGGGATTGGATGTCAACTACCAATTCGCAAACTCAGTAACTATCTAGACTAAACAGATAAATCAAAACAAACAAAAGAAAAGAAATAAAATCTTTTTGTCTTTTTGGGGACTTTTGACAAACACTTGGAGTGCAGAAATGATATGTTGGGACTAGACTTCACCAAACCTCTAACTTATGCACTATCAGGACTAGATACCTCCCATTCATGCTTCAGATATTAAAATCAATCCACTAAACTACTCAAACCCCGATTCCTCGGATGGCAAGAGCCTAAATCCACTAATAGACCCTAATTCCTTAGGTGGCCTAGATTAATGAATTTGCATTAAGATTAGGGATTACGCGATTACTAGCAAACCTAGTTCCATTCCTAGATACAAGGCTTACTAGGTGATTAAATTCAGTTCCGGTTATGATACGAACGTTCCCATTGCATACCAAAACACAAATCAAGTCATGGGGGTGCTAGCCACAACAAGCATTAAGCACAGAAAAATAACCACTAATATGAAGACATGAACATAGAATAATCCGTCAAGATAAATACATAAACATAGGTTTGATTACATCTAATCCCAACACAGGGATTTAACTACTCATAAAACAAAGAAAACCAAACCAGAGAAATAGGAAGGAAGAGGAGAGAAGAGGCTCCATGTGAGCTTTCCTTCTTCTTCAAAGCAACCCCTCTTGGCTCCCTTCTAGGGTTGAAACCCTAGCCCAGCTGCAGCCTCCAAATGCCTTCAAATGGACCCCCTAAAAACTCCCTGTTCTGTCTGCTGCGTTTCTTTATATAGACCTGTTGCGCGTCACGGCCGTGATGGCCATCACGGCCAGGCCGTGATGGCTTCTGCCCTGGGCGCGTCTTTACTTTTTTTGGTCCATCACGGCCGTGATGGGCATCACGGCCAGCGCGTGACAGATTCCGACTTTGGCTTCCGCTGCTCGCTGATCATGGCCGTGATGGTCATCACGGCCAGGCCGTGATGGGCTCTGTTTGGCTCATATTCTTCACTTTTCAAGCTCTATTTCATCCAAGCTCCACCATGGCTGATTTTGATCATTTTTACATTGAATTCCTGCAAAACAACACCAAGAAACCGCTTCACCCGTTCCAAGGGAAAATCTAACAAAAATCAAATAAAGAATGCCTAATCTATATGCAAAATGCATGCAAAAGTATACAGAAAACATCATGTAAAATCACACTATCACTAATCCTTCTCTATCTTAATGTTCTTCTTCAGCATTTTCAATGGAGGTTCAAGCTCTGAAACCCCGGGAAGCTTTTGTTGGCTATTTTCAGTTGGAACAACCCACTTGAGAGGGTTGAGAGGGGTGAATTCATCTATTTACTTGGTCAAATCACAGCCTTCCTTTTCATCACACTGGGAGTCATCATCAACAACAGCACAGGAGAACTTCCCAATCAGATTCTGTAAATAGAAAAACAAAATTTTAGAGTAAGAATGAAATTAAAAATTAAAAAATATTACATAAATGTGTTCACAACTTTACAAAAATTTACAGTATACCTTTGCAAGTCCAAATGAGCTCTCAACCATTTTTTCCTTTCCCTTTCCATTACCCAGAAAATGACCATCAGAATTGACATCCTAATATAATTTTAAGATAACAAATCAATTAGGTCAGAAATAAATATAAAATAAACCACCAATTAGGTAAGACAAAACTAAAATGTAAGGGTAGTACATTAAACACCATCAATGTACTTACAACAGATTTCATGAGATCATTGAATTTGTTGATAATAGTTACATCACTGCATATCTTCTTTACTCGAAATGATTGATCAAATTTTGAGTTGGTTGCATTCTTAAACTCCACTTTGAACTGGTAAGTCTTGTCCACCAAATCACAAATCTCCATAGGAATGGTTCCAGCATGTGCACTCTATAACAAAGTCAATGTATTAAGAAATAATAATTAATAATGATAAATATATGTTTATAAGGATGGATATTGTTCAACCTTCTCATATGTTCTTCAACCAGATCTGCACATGATTTGTTGAGAAGAAGTGCAACATCACGGTCAAAGATGACAAAAGTTGTTGAATTAGTGTCATCAATAACGCTTACTTTGATACAGTATCTACAAAAAAATATTTAAATTATAAGCCATGGACAGTATCTACAAATATTATGTTTTCTTTAAACAAAAAGGAGGATAAATTAAGAACACTATCATATTATGCATATAAATTGATTACCTTGGAATAACCTTTATGACATGCTTGTTGCACTTCTCACAAAAGAACATTTTGGAATCTGGGTATACTCCCTTAGTGCAAACACAGGCAGTGTCCACCAATTTTCAGTATCAATAATATGTTTCACTGTGGCAAGAACCACAAAGTTTGATTCCTACATTAACATCTAAAAAGGAAGTTATTTTTAAGCAAAGGAATAGTATGAAATTATTTTAAAAAAAATGAACTTTGTTTTAATCTGTTTGCAATCTTTCAGACCCTCAATGGATTTCCTAGGTGTTATTTCAAGAAAATCTTGTGAAATACCAAGTGACATTTTCAGTCACTTGACTTAATGTTTGGGTTGGGGATTCCAGGTTATCATGCATCCTTAAGTGCAAACAATCAACATAAGTTAATAAGTTATATCTTATACAACTCATATTAACTAATAACAACTAATACAACTGATAAGTAAGGAAATGAGAATGTGATAAACAATCAAAGTTAACCTCTGTCTAAGTTGGTCATCCTCTTCACAAACAGGATTGAATATCAACTTAGTGCAGCCCATACAGTTTTGAATATGATTCTTGTCTGCATGAATGATAGAAATACCAATGTTATTGAAAGCCAACATATAACCATGGGCAGGAAACAGAGTTATATACAGGTTTAATATGCTATATACCTTGGAAAGTCTTAACTTTTCCAAGCTGAATAACTACAACATCATTTTGGAAATCTCCAGAAGCTAGGAAAGTATTGAGCTCATCAACATAATTCCCAAACAGAGTACACTGGATCCTATGACTATTAAAAAAACAGCAATGAAAAAGAAGAACATCAAAAGAAGAAAAACATAAAACACAACAAAAAACAACAATTATGAAGAAAAAAATTAGTCAATGTAATTGTTATCCATCATCCTCAACAGAAATGACATTAAGCTTGGTTTTGGTGCCATATACTCCCTTTCAGTTCCAACACCTTACACAACTCATATTAACTAATAGCAACTAATACAACTGATAAGTAAGGAAATGAGAATGTGGTAAATAATCAAAGTTAACCTCTGTCTAAGTTGGTCAGCCTCTTCACAAACAGGATTGAAGATCAACTTAGTGCAGCCCATACAGTTTTGAATATGATTCTTGTCTGCATGAAATGATAGAAATACCAATGTTATTGAAGCCAACATATAACCATGGGCAGGAAACAGAGTTATATACAGGTTTAATATGCTATATACCTTGGAAAGTCTTAACTTTTCCAAGCTGAATAACTACAACAGCATTTTGGAAATCTCCAGAAGCTAGGAAAGTATTGAGCTCATCAACATAATTCCCAAACAGAGTACACTGAATCCTATGACTATTAAAAAAACAGCAATGAAAAAGAAGAACATCAAAAGAAGAAAAACATAAAACACAACAAAAAACAACAATTATGAAGAAAAAAATTAGTCAATGTAATTGTTACCCATCATCCTCAACAGAAATGACATTAAGCTTGGTTTTGGTGCCATTCATCTCATACTCCCTTTCAGTTCCAACACCAGTCAGCAAGCCAATAACATCTATAACAGAAGAGGAGAGATAAGGATAAGAATAACAATTAACAAATAAACAAAAAAAAAAAGAAACAATAGAGAAACACAGAATCTAAAAGAATGAAACATTACCCACTAAATAATCAGTATTATAACCACCTCCAGTAATCTGCGAAATAGGAACAAAATCATAGATATTTGTACCCACAACACCATTGTCCAGCCGAACAACCCTAGTTGTAATCTGGAAATTCAGCTTGTAATTATGGTGGGTGGTTCTGTAACTCCCCCCATTTGCAGCAACTCCAAAGTGTTAGAAACAATAAACAAAACCCTCATTTAACTCATTCTGAAACCTATAGATAAGAGTCTTCCTTACTGAAGCATGAATCCTATCACCTTGAAACAAAATGCAACATTGAGAAAATGTTAACAGGGGAATCGTTTGAAAACCAATATTTAACAAAATGATAAGAAACAGAACAGAAAGAAATAATTTATTAACAACCTTATCATCCATCAAGACCATCTCCATGAAAAGAGTGAGTCTTTGCCTACTAAAATCAGGCACCATCCATAGGTGTATGACCCTAGCAATGATTATCCAACTCTCCTTCTCACGAGAGATCTCAGAGATTGAGTTAAACATGGTAGACTTCTCAGAGTTTGAGTTACACTTGCTAGACATATCAGTTTAAGACAAAGTAATGGTGTTTTTTTTAACTCTCAAACTGTGCATGGGAAAGCAACCAAAGAACGCAATTTAAAGGCATAATAACAACTAACGCAAACTCACGGTTACAGTTTTAAAGGAAACCTCTTTATTATTGATATATTGAAGGAAACCTCTTTACTACCCATCCAATTCTTGTTTGATTGAACATCAATAGTCTTCTAAGTAGGTCATTCATAAAAAAATACAGACAATGAATACCAATTTCATGTGTTGCAACCAACTGTAGAAGATTTATAGGGATTTTACTAAAAAAACAAAGGAGGTCATGTCCCTCCCTCCTAAGGACCAGATGCAATAGGAATATGAGCATAACATATAAAAGCCAGTAAAGCATTTGAGTTAATATGCTTCACCCAACAATTAAAAACAAATGACACATTTTTAAAGAATAAGTGGTAACAAAAATCCTTCACACATCAATGCATAAGGCATCTAAAAATAATTAAATTAAAAAATCAAGCAAGTGAGTTTTATTATGGTACAAAACCTGCATATACTTATAAAAATATTCATTAACATATTTTGATAAGCCACCCCCAAATGATTCATAGCCATTGAATCTTGTCATCAAGTTGAGGAGATGCACTAAGGTGAAGAAATGGTAATAGCCCTCCCGAGTTGGACCTAGAACCAGAAGTAGAACCATGAGCAACCAAACTTAACTACTCAGAAACCATTTGCTAGTTATCCTTACTCTATATGCTGAAGGTTAAACTCTTGAAACAGGAAAAAAAAAATTCAATTACCATAAGATAAGGACTTCCTTCCTTCAGATGCAAACATTTTGTCCCCAGTAGGTTGATGTTGCTGTTTTAAGTCTTGTCCTCTGTTCACCCACAACTTGAGAATGAGAATCATGCAGGAATCGATCAACAGAAATGCAGAATGTTCTATACTAAGCAAATAATATCCACAACTTTTGACTTACTTCTTAGGTTCTTGTGAAGACAAATCAACTGCATCAGAGGATGAAAGAAGACATTGGTAAAATGGAATTACTAACATAAAATTAAATTCATAAGGAGGGGTGACGAATTTAACAATATTGATAGAAGACCGGGTCTTAGGAGTTATGACCTCCCTTGTAAGTTGCAACCAAAAAACAATATAGACAAAACAAAACAAAACATGAAATGAAAAAATCCAACATCACAGAAAAAAAACAATGGAACATGGTTATCAAGAAAAGAAGAATCATGCAACTAAATATAAGCATGATTCATGAAGTTCCAGCAGGAAATTGTGGCAAGTGGTATTGACTAACTTTCAGATGCTAACGTGGCAAGATCTGACAGCTCATGCTTTTTTAAACTCTAAGATTCATCGAGTCTGTAGAAAATTAAGAGACACAAAAAAGCTTTTTATTATAATACACCAACAAAAAATTGATCAATGACTCATTGTTTATTGTTTATTGTTTATTATAATACATCCAGGTGGTGTAAATAATAATGAAAAGCTAACAACAACCATGAAGAATAGTTTCATTCAAGAAGGAAAGTGACAGAAAACTCAGTTTCCAAGGGAAGTAAAGTCATAAATTACCCCTTAACTAGGTTTAGCTCTAATGAAAAAATCATTGAACTTCTGTAGTAGTAGGAGTACCTTCAAAATGAAAGTCAAATTTTATGCACCAAAAGAAAAATTATAAATATATTTTAAAAAACACTACCGGTTGCAATCAATTCCATTAAGGCTTAAATTGAAACCTCCCAATGTCTTCCTTCTTCCAGTGAATATGTAGCAAATCAAGTCCTCTTCCTCTGATTTCCTGCCAATCAACGAAGAAAGGATATAAAGACGATAAGGATCACCATCAACAAATAAGAGTTATGCATTCAACAACAAAAGAACTCTAAGTTTTTTAGCAAACAAGTCATAAATCAAGCATGTGTTAATTCAAATCCCATAAACAGCTGTCCTACCCATCAATATATCTTTCTTTATTTTCTTCCTTTTCCTTTCCACCCTCTGTTAACAACCCAGAAACAGTTTTTAAAACTCTAAGCATCCATCATATTTGTGTATAGCAAATCGCAACTAGAGGTGTGAGAGTGAGAGATCCGACATTCGATGTTCTAGAAATGAAGCTAGTTTTGTACCCATGAAAAAGAAGAAACGAATATTTCTGAAGATTCCCGAGTTTACCAAAACAAACAAAAAATAAAATTCGAACCTACCATCTGATTGAGAACGGAACATTGAGACGGTGGTTGGTGGCTGAGCGACGATGGTCTCCCGGTCATCTCCATCATTCGTAGATCTGCAAAAAATATCAATGGAGGAAGAGATGAATGTCAGGAAAATGTTCAATGGGAGAAGAGAGGGACGAAGATGTTAAAAAATCCCAGAAAGGAGAGGAGAGAAACAAAGATGTAAGAAAAATGCAACTGGAGATGGAGAGAGATGTTAAATACACAAAAAAATAAACAACACCTTACACTTGCTAGCGTACATGGAGGAGAAAGCCATCCTGTTCTCGTGGTTAGTGGCTGGGAGAAGAGAGAGATGAAGATGTTAAGAAAAAATGCAGAGAAGAAATGATAAAGAAGAAGGAGAAGAAGAAATGAGAGAGAAATGATAAAAGTGGGTTGCATGGAGCATTGAAATTTGAATTTTGAAATTTAAAAACTCTCCAAATGGGCTCCAAATTTCGCTCAGCAACAGTCCCACAATTTGGCCATCAATGAGCATTTATTTACAAAAGTGCCACTGATAATTGATCTCTCAATAACTTTCCAAATATGGCAAATAAATCAAGATCACCTCTCCAAGCAAGCTCCCAGAAGTTGATACGTGTAAAAACTTTCCCAAATGATGACTTCCAATTGTATATTTCTATGATTGAGTATATCTAGTATCTAGTCATACACACTAAGTATCGTATCACTTTATATTTGTATAGTTTGAAACATCTCATACATTGTTTTTCACAAATTTACATTCTGGTTCTTGCATATATGTACATATAGATATAGATAAGGTCATCATGTGATTGATAATTATGTGCATGAAGCATGTTTCTTTTAAATTTTGCATGTTGATGGCCTATTGTGTCCATGGGGACTGAGGATTCGAGTGCATCTCAGTAAATTCTGTTGCCTGAAGTTAATTCTTCAATTCACTCATGGTTCAATACAATCCAACTGAGTTTAGATCCAATCATCCAAATAGTAATAAATTTTAGGTTGAAAATCGTTGTAGCTAAAATTCCTAAGGTCAAATTTGGAACTGTGAAGTAAGGTCTACTGGTTTTAAAAATTTATTCTCATGAAGAAAATTAGTGAATAAGTTATAAGCATGTGAAAACTTTGTTCTCATATGTGAAGATAGGAAAGAAATATTCTTAAAAATTGTGTGACTTTCGGGAATATAGTTTGCCTGGAAATAAAACATTCTAGAAACCAAACCTCACCTCAAGAGTTAAAAACAATGGCAATTCATACTGGCAAAATTTTTCACTCTCTAATATTTTCCTAGAAAATTTCACATGAAGATTAATAAATCTGATATGGGGTTACAAGGTGAAGAACAGTAGTAAGCGGGAAATTGCGAAGGTCAGAGAACTTGCAAGTGTTAATCAGCATGGGATACGATTTGGACCAGGGAGCCATGGATTCGAGAGCAAAGCGATCTGGCCCAATTGTCACACTCGTGTAAATGCACTATTCTCTTTCTCAATGGGCCTAGGGCGGCCCACAATATTGGACCCCATAACTATCGTAATGTTTGGGGCTTTGGGCTTATTGTTGTACCACTGTTGACAAAAAAGAAAATATTTGCATTATATTAGTGATTAATTTAAGATATTTGGAAAAATCTTAAAGACAGTGCCCATTTATTACTTGGTGATTTTCAAAAAAGTTACAAGTGTACGGGTAAGAAGTAATTTGTTTTCTTGGAAAAGAGTGTAAGATATATCACGAGCATATATTTTAAAATTTATATAAACACAAGAGACCAATCTTAGCACCATATGCTACACACAAGGAGGAGGGAGGCTCAGTGGAGTTATTAGTCCCAATTTGTCCCACAAGATTCTTGGTGGATAAGATGGTACGAGTTTTTTCCAGCTTAACCAGTGGTCTTGAGTTCGAATTCTAGACTTGAGAATGTAGCAACGTTAAAACTATGGAGGGAGAGCTTTACCTCCTTTGTTGTCCTATCAGGCTCAATGGATTAGTTTCTGCAGTTGCGTGCGGAGGATATCATAAGAAACTCAAAAATATATGTTTTGACAGGATGTAGGAATCCCGAGATGTCTGACTAGATCTCGATGCCAGAGTATTCGAGTATATGATTTCATGTAATTATTGCTTGAATTTGTTCTAACTGGAGTCTTTTATGTATATAAGCCTCCTCCATAACCGATATCTTTAAGGTTATTAATCTATCGAGAGAGTCTCTTAATATCCATAAATGCCTATACAAAATCATGAATACATTTGCTTGTTATGTTTTTGTCTTAATCCCCTAGGGCAGACAATATTTGGACAATCTCGCTTTAGCTATAACGTTATGCATTCGGGCGCGCCGAGAATTTGCTCATTTATGAACAATAAGTAATAGAGAAATATAAATATGCAAAAATATTACTATGAATTCAGCTATAATTAACTAATAAAAGCAGAATCATATCTTTTAGGCTCGAAAAGGGCTACAAAAGACGATAGCCATGGAATATCAACTTGAAGAAGAACAACACACACTGAGTGAGGGAAAGATCCTCAACTTGAACACTGAAATCAGGACAATGGAATATCAAATGGAAAAGAATATGAGACACGGGAAAAAATATGAATGAAAAAAAGTGAGAAAACGGAATATTGAGAATTGACCTATAGCAGAAAACTGGGGAACTGACCATGTGACTGGAGCCAAAGTACTGTTCTACTAAAATATCTTATGGATTCACATTGCAACAGTTTTGAGACACTGATCACCACTAATATAACTATAAATTAATTCAGTAAAGCGGGTTTACTTGATTAGGTCGGCACCCTCAGTAGCCAGTTTAAGTAAAATAAAATAAAGATGTGTAAGCTTTGACTTCATGCACAACAGAATTTTCTTTTATTTGACTCTCACTTGTCATTGATAATTTTATTAATCCAAGTGTGAACGACTGTGCTTCATTCAAAATCCAGCACATATTAATTAGAAGTAAATTGTTATTCTCTTTATGGGGCACCACCAAAATCAGAGTATAGACTATAGAGTTCCTATTAGTCAGCTACATCTATATAAATTTCAATTATATAGTTTGTTCAATTATAAATTTGTTCATGGGGATCGAGCCTCACAAAGAAGATTATAAATATTTGCATATAATTTTTTTACATAATTTTTACATTTTATTAATTTGTTTAGATAAAATAAAATAAAGAGAGAATATGTTAGAAACATGTATATATATTTTACTTGTTTTATTATCTAAAAAATGATATAAATATTTTGATGAGAAAAAGTGTTTATGTAAAATTGAAACCTACGTGGTCTACTCAATTTTATCTATTATTGTTGCTGTTTAGATCATTCAGCTTTTTGTTGAGTATAAATATCTAACAAGTGGAGCAGAAGAAAGTCATTGCAACTATATCCTTCTAACCAAATTAAGAGAGAAAAAGAAAGAGTCTTAATGGGGTGCACAAAAAGCGACTCATACTTTGTCTTCATGAGCTATGATCCAGAATACGAGCGACTTCGAGCCGATCGGTTTCTTTCTCACACTTCTTTGTTTTTTTTATCATTTATAGTAATTAAGAATATATAATTTTACACCCATTTTCTTAAATATACTCACTTTATGATATTTTTCAATTTTTGTTGCTAGAACCAAAAGAGGGGCGCATGAGCTTGATTTGTACCTTAGTAGAAAGCATGATGAGGTCTTAGCAAGCACCCTAGACCCAGGAAGCTACAAGAAGATATCTTCTTTGGTCATTGTTGATGGGTTTGCAGTGGAAATCACTGAGGATCAAGTAATGTGTTTATATATATAGTGATTCTTCTTTTATTTTTTTCTCAATATCACATGGGTTAATGGCATCTGATATTTTCCTTTCTGTGGCTACATTATTTTCCATCATTTTCAAACAGGCCAATGTGCTCAGATCTGCAAAAGGAGTGAGGGTTGTGGAGAAAAATGAAGAAATAGCTTAGTGTAGCACAGGAGATCATGAGCAGTGTTTTGAGGAAAAAATTGAAATAATTAATACCTGTTGTTTACTTAACTTCTCTGCTTTCCGAGTTTCCGATGTATGTTTAATTTGCTAAGATGTGAGGGTTTATGTTAGCGAAACCAAAGTATGTTTTTTGGGTATAATATTATTACGCTCACCAGTGTTTACATGTAATCTAAGAAACTCAAATGAATGATTTTTTTTTTTAATAAATATATTTAGTTTCAGGCTAGAATGAGTTTGTAAAATAAAGGCTTCATTGTATTATTGGTCATGTGCGATTTTGGTCACTTAATTTTTTGTTGTGTACTTTTTGTCCCTCACTTTATTCAATGTTGCAAATTTGGTCTTTCTGTCAATGTCTGTCAATTTTTCAATTACCAACATGGAGGAACCACTCCTCCAGGTACAAAGAACCTCATCTCCAAACGCATGGAACCTCTTTTTGAGCTTTTGTGGTAAAGGATCATATGGTGAAACAAAAAAAGATCTCGTAAAGGAAGGATAAAACCAGTAAATAGCAAGGAGGAACCACTGAATTATGTTGAATCGGAGACATAGATGAGGAAGAACCTCAATCAGTGGTTGTGTTTGCTTAGAGGAGTGGTCACTCTATATTGATCGTTGAAAAAATTGACAGACATTGGACAGAATGACCAAATTTACAACATTGAAAAAACAGGAGACCGACTTTATACGAAAAAAACTTTAGGGATCAAAATCACATGGCCAATAGTAAAGGGATCAAAACTACAATTAAACCTAAAATAAATAAGAGTATAGTTCACCAAAAAAATTATATCTATCTTTTATATCACCATTGAATAATTTAAGGATAATTAAGGAATTAAAAAGAGAAAATTTTCATTAACAATTGATTCATTAAAAAATGATAAACTTAGTTTTCTAAAAAAATATTTATTTTTATTTAACTAGTGTGGTTAGAACACTTTAGTTAATAAGGGGTATCTCCTTGCTTTCACATTTTACATATCAATGATCACTACTTAAATTAAATCTTATTTTCATTTATTTACTTTTGGCTGGCCACAGTATAAGATGTTTCATTTGGTTGTTTCAGATTTTCAGTACAAGGAAAAAATAACTTATAATTGCTATAGGATTAGCATTTAACGAGTTAATCAGTTTTTAAACATTTTTTGGAACGAAATAAATGAAAATTTGTGAGTAGACAGACGCTTAAGAAAAGTATTTGGCTGTTTCAAAAAAAAAATGTATTGGGCTGTCAATTGCTAGTTCTTGAATAATAATAACTTGGCAGGCAAAGAGAGTTAGAAATGACCCCCTCGAATTAATAATAAGATAAATTAAGAGCATGAAAATGGTACTTAATACAGCCAGGCTGGGATAACAACTGGAGAAGACTTGCTTTTCCAGATCCGGAAAAGATTAATTCACTATTATACCAAGGCCAAGCTGTGAATTTCTTTAAAAATATTGTTTAACCCTCTTTTTTGGTTATCTTAATTTTGTTTAACCTCATTATTAAGGCAGTAATAATAACACAATTATTAGTTTAAAGCTGGTGCCTTTTGGTCCGCTAAGTTGGAGGGGCCAATGAATGGCCTTAGGCCCACATAGAAATGCAAATTAAAACAATAAACCATGCCAAGAAAAAAAGGTTGATGTTTATGCATTGTTACTTGCTAGTAGAAAAGATTTTTACATCGACATCCAACAATATATCAACAAACTAGAGTAATTATTATTTTTTATCTTAATTATTAAAATAAAAACACATATATTAAAATATTAGTAGATGTAAGTGACACCGCTAGATCTTTTCATAGTTTTTGAAGAGTAATTACATATTTTAAATTATATTTATCACTTAACAACTTTATATATGTACATCTTTCGATTAATATCATCTGATTATATCTAGTTTTAACTCATTTATGATTCTACTACATACTACATAGACATAGACACATTTTTTTTACCACATAGTGGATCGTGGGTTCTCTGTGAGAAGAGACAAAGCTTCCAGTGAAAGGAAATGGAGGTCGAAAGCTCTAAGGGTTTTGTCTTTTCGGCAATGACTAAAGATAAGCCACCTGATGGTGGAGGTGGAGAAGATCATACAACCAAATCCCTGAGGACTTCCTTTAGGGATATGGTGCTAGGTAAGAAGGAGGCCTCGACTCCAAGGAAAATGATTGATTTGCTGAGTGAAAAGTTAGCAAAAATTGAATATGAAGATGGAAACCCCCCTCAAGCCAATGGTTCACATTGAAGAATCGGTGTTTCAGGGACTGTATGCTCCATGGCAGGATGCCCTAGTCATCAAACTGCTAGGGAAGAATATTGGGTACCGCGTGTTGAAGGACAGACTTCAGAGAATTTGGAAACTAGTTGCTGGATTTGATATCATGGATATAGGCAATGGCTTCTTCATGGTTAAATTTGAGGAAGAAGTGGATCGTACAAAAGTCATTGATCGGGGGCCTTGGATGATCTTTGATCACTACTTAACGGTGCAATGTTGGTCTCCTGAGTTTATGTCTCCCAAGGCAAAGATTGAGAAAACTATGGTATGGATACGATTTCCAGGATTGAACTTGTTCTTCTACGATGAAAGTATACTGCTGACTCTTGCTGCAGCAGTGGGCAAGCCTATTAAAGTTGATAGTAATACTCTTGATGTGAGACGTGGAAGCTATGCCCGAGTATGCGTTGAAATTGATTTGAATAAACCTGTTATAGGTAAGGTATGGCTGAAGGGACATTGGTATCACGTGGAATATGAAGGCTTACATAGGATATGTGGCTGCTATGGACACCTCACCAGAGAGTGCAAGAAGGTGGTAGGTGCTCAGGTGGATGCCTCTTCCTCCCAAAAAACGGTGGAGACTCAGTCAGAGGATGCAGTTCCGGCCAGTTCAAACTCACCTCAAAGGAAAGAAAATCAAATCCCAGATTTAGCGGGAATACCTGAGAAATCAATGGAAGCGATGTCGCGACCGTCCTGTCCGGACACCGCGAAAAAGGAGGTATAAAGACAGAGGAGTCGCCACTAAAATTTTTTATTGGGAAAATCTTAGAAAACTCAATTATTTAAAGGTAAACTGATCTAAAAAAAAAAAAAGAGATGAGTCCGGGAGTCGGTTATGAGTAGGGAAGGTATTAGCACCCTACATCGCCCGTTTAAAAAATGGTACCTCAAGTTAATTGTGCAAAAACATTTTAATAACCTTTTAAATATTTATTTTACCCCAAAAATTATTTACAAGAAAGAATTATTTTTAATTTTTAATATTTTAAATTTTTATTAATTCTTATATTTTTAAATTTATTGTTTATAAAAACTAAATGAGGTTGAACATGGCACATGAGTCTACAGGGTAACCTCAAATCTAAGGGACTGGATATGACATCGTGTCTATAGAGCATCCCTAAAAATAGAAAAGTTTAATTATTTTGATTAATTATTTTAACATAAAAAGAGACACGAAAAAAGGGAAAATTTAGTTTTGACTTGACAAGATGATTTATCTTGCTCCTACGTATTCCCGGGTGCCACTACTGGAAATAATGTAATATACGTACGGGAACGTTTTACGTCAGTTGACCATATGTTTGACGTTAAAAATAAGGCGGTGACAGTTTTGTAAATATAAAATCACTATTTGCATCAGTTGTGTAATGAACTGACGTTAAAAGTGATTTGCAAGAATTATTAACATTTTTAACATCAGTTGTTTATACAACTGACGTTAAAAGTGTGATTTTTACTTTAGTTAAATAAATAACTGACGTAAATAATCCTATATCCTCATCTGAAACTCATTCCTATCTTTCTTTCGTTATTATCTCCATGTTGTCACTCTTAACGCAGATCACTTCATATAGTGCAGTTTATTTCTAAATTTTTTTTTAAACAAGTTTATTTTTAATCTTAACTAATTAGCTTGAATTAGTAAACAAATTCTTGTGCAAATTAAAATAAATAAACACTTAACATCAAACAAGTTATATGTATAATCAAATCGTATCTCATTGAAGCGATTCATAAGTTACAATTACATGATTAAAAGATAAAAAATTTCTGCAACATAGCCCTAAAATATAAAAAAGTTTATGGTTCAACATCATTTTCTTCTCAGTCTTGTCCTCAGAAACTCCAATGGATGCAAAGTTTCAGCTTCAACATCATTTTCTTCTCAGTCCTGTCCTTAGAAACTCCAATTAATGGATGCATCTCCTCCCTCACTTGAATTCCTTGATGCTCCATCTGTTTTATCCACAATCACTTGCTGCGAAAGCGGAGTGAAAGGGATGAGGCCAGGGGATGAAATAAAGTGAGGGAATCACATTACGTGATTCACCCAACCTTACCATCCATGTTACGTGATTTACTCAACCTCAGAAGTTTGTTGACCATTAAGACAGATACCTTTAAGTCTAGGTATAGGAAGAAATAACAACACCTCAAATATGATAGAGGCATATTGTGAAGGAATAGAAAACGCACGAAATATAGAGGAAAAGAAGAAGGTGTATTACGTGATCGATACGTAAGAATGACACATTATATAAAGAATAGAGACTCTCTGATTTTCTTGAAAACTGATCTATAAACTTAATGTTCATTAAGAGGATTAAGTTACAAGGTGCATGGGTAAGTAGCACAGTAGTCAAAGGAATGAATGTTTTTGCAGAAACTTATACACTTTTAACGTCAGTTGTCTTCAACAACTGACGTTAAAATTGTTTTTAAAATAAAAAAATATTTATTTTTAACGTCAGTTGTTTATACAACTGACGTTAAAAGTTTGATTTTTAATTCAGTTAAATAAATAGCTGACGTAAATAATCTTATATCCCTATCTGAAATGCCTTGTTGTCACCCTTAACGCAGGTCACTCCATATAGTGCAGTTTATTTTTAAACTTTTTTTTAAACAAGTTTATTTTTAATCTTAATTAATTAGCTTGAATTAGTAAACAAATTCTTGTGCAAATTAAAATAAATAAACACTTAACATAAAACAAGTTATATATGTATAATCAAATCGTATCTCATTGAAGCGATTCATAAGTTACAATTACATGATTAAAAGATAAAAAATTTCTGCAACATAACCCTAAAATATAAAAAAGTTTCTTCTTCAACATCATTTATTCTTCTCAGTCCTGTCCTCAGAAACTCCAATTAATGGATGCATCTCCTCCCTCACTTGAATTCCATGATGCATCGCGCGTGAATCCACAGTCACTAGCAGCGAAAGCAAAGTGAAAGGGATCTTTGCATCACCTCCTTCACTGGAATTCCTTGATGCATCGTCTTGAATCCACAGTCACTTGCGGCCAAAGCAGAGTGAAAGGGATGACTGGGATGAAATAAAGTGAGGGAATCACATTACGTGATTTACATAACCTTACCATCCATGTTACGTGATTTACTCAACCTCGGAAGTTTTTTGACCATTAAGACAGAGACCTTTAAGTCTAGGTATAGGAAGAAATAACAAAAGTCTCAGCCATTTTGTGAAGGAATGGAAAACGCACGAAATATAGAGGAAAAGAAGAGGCTGTATTACAGACTGATACAGAAGAATGGTACTTTATATAGAGAAGAGAGACTAGCTGATTTTCTTGAAAACTGATCTATAAACTTAATGCTCATGGGTAAGTAGCACAGTAGTCAAAGGAATTAATGTTTTTGCAGAAACTTATACACTTTTAACAATGTTGTTTTATTTTTGGTTTTTGATTATAACGTTTACACCCGCGCGCCTTTTGCACTTCGCTCTGTACGTCTCTGTTCTTCTCTTTCACGCTCACTCTCACTCTCAACTCTCACTCTCACTCTCACTCTGCCCTAATCGCGAGCTCATCTCCACCGCAACCACCGCGAGGGCTTCTTCGCCACCACCGTGAGGTACACTCTTAACCCTAACTCTGTCTTTCCCGCTCATTCTTTGCAATAACTTGACATCTATCTTTCCCCTTCCCGCACACTAACTCTCCTTGTCCCTCTGCTCTCAGTAACCACATCGAACGTTGGCCACCATGCGAGCACCTATTTCTGGTGAGTCTTTAGGGCACATTTTTTTATTTTTGGTTTTGAGTGTATGTTGAAACTGTAGTCTCTGTAGTTGAAACTTGAAACTGTGAGTTTGAGTTGTTTGGAATGTCTCTATTTCTGGTCGTGGGTTTTGTGTTTTCTCTTGTTTTTCTTCTTCTATCATGACCTATTTCAAAATGGGAAGAAATTTAGAGTTGCTTGTAGCATGTGACATCAACAATATATTTCTCATTGGAATTCTGTTTTGTTAATTTATCTTCATCTGCTTATTTCTTTTCTGTCTTAAGAAACCTGAAAATGGTGTAAATTTGAAATAATTTTTAAACGCCTTGGATATATGTTTTGTATATCTACAGAACCTATGTTAATAAATATATATTGTTTCTGAACAGGCATACATATGGATCAGTCGGATAGCCCACATGCACGGGAGGACACTGTGGGGCCTACCCAGGACCCGATCGTGCCTACGCCCGATTCTAGTGTAAGTTTACATGTTATATACTATCTTTAGTCCTTCTTTTTAATGTAAGTTTATAATGTTACAACCCTCTATTTTATCCTTTTTTTTGTCCATACAGACATCACAGGCTCATAGGAAACGGGGTAGAGGAGCCACGACGTTGAAGAAACTAGAGAAGGACAGGCAAAGAGGACAAAAGCTTGAGGTGTCCTTCGATGCTAATCTAAATGCCCAGGGACCCCGTGCTAAAGAATTTAATAAGTGGGTGTTTCTACAAGCGAAACAGCACGTAAGCATCAACTACAACCACTGGAATGACGTTCCACAGAACGTTAAGGATCAGATTTGGGAGGCTATCACGGTATTTTACCTTTACATTCATTTGATTTACATTATTAGATAATTATCCGAGTTATAATCCATCCATTTGTTATGTATTTAATGTGTAGGTAGCTTGGACTGTGCCAAATGACGAGGATCATCGTCATAAATGTATGAAAATGACATCAAAGCGTTGGAATGGGTTCAAGCATGATCTTACCAGGTATTATGTATTTGGGAAGAAGCGGCTTGATAAAATGTTCTCGGATTATCCCTGGATTGATCAGGATACTTGGGATATGTTTGCTAGGAGTCGACAGGATGGAGAATTTCAGGTTGGTTGATTAAGTTAATTTTGTATGCTTCTTATAGATCATTTAACTGTATTTAATTATGTGTTTTTGTTTGAACAGGCTAAGGCAGATAAGGGTCGGCAGAATCAGGCGAAGAACGTCCACCGCCACACCATGTCTCAGGGTGGGTACCAGACTCGGATCAAGGAGATGATGGCGGATAGGCTGAGGGTGAAGCAGGAAGAGTACTCTGCTAGGATTGAAAGAGGTGAGGTGCCTGAGGGCACACCATTAAGTCCTACGTCGGACATCGACCGCGATGATGTCTGGTTAGCCGGCCGCATGACAAAGATGGGATCTTTTAAAGTTGATGCCACTCGCGAAGTGGCAGATAAGATTGTAAGTAAATAATTAACTTGATTTCAATTGATATTTGTATAGATATTTTTAACAATTTTCACTTGCACGTTTTTTCATTTTTTTCATTGTAGGTGGATCTTAAAGCACAATCCTCCCAGGGCTCATTCGTCCCTTCTGGACGGCGGGACGTCTTGATGACTGCTCTAGGCAAGAAAGACCATCCTGGTCGGGTTATCGGTGTTCCTGGGAACGTGACCATTAAAGAATATTATGGCAAGTCCGCTTCACGAAAGCGGGTGGTCGATGAAGCATCAATTTTGGATGACATTACTCAGCACCTCATCTCCAACCCTGCTATTACAACACATCTGATGCAAAGCTTAATATCCAACCCAAAATTCAAGCAGGCGCTTGCCAGAGAGCTTTCCTCCATCGGTTCATCCCAGGACACCGCAGGGCATGCCAACCCTTCACATGTGAGCACAAAAGAGAGTTATAGTAGGGCACATGTGGAGGACGATGAGTTGGCAGCTAGGGAGCGGGAGTTGGAAGTCCAATGCCATGAGCTTGAGTTGGAAATGAAAAGGCGTGAGCTTGAGAGGGACTTCAAACGACGTGAGCTCGAAATGTTAACAAAGGTATGTATTCATTATTAATGTCCAAATTAGTCAAATAATTACTTGTGTTTTTTTTAATTATCAACAACTTATCTATTTTATTTTTCTTAAATTGAAGGCCAAGTCGACGTCGGTGTCGCTGTCACCTGTCACTCGTTTGTTCTCACTTGGTGAGGATTATGCGTTTGAGATTTTTGAATGTCCATTGGAGCACGAGGGATGGGTGGCACGCCCAAATCAATGGAGGATATTTTCCTTCTATGGTGAAGATCTCGGGCACACCTGCAGAAATAACGTCTGGATGGCCAGCACGGTTTTGAGTCTCTGGTGCACATAAGTTAATTTTAATTTTATAACTTATTTATTTTTGGTATTTTTCCATTTAATAATTTATTTTAATTTCAATATATATATTATGTAATTAACATCCACACCTTTTCATATCTTAGGTATCTCCATCGTCTTCAGCTTGATAAGGGCGTTGCACCAGTTTACGGCTTCTTATATCCGTCAATCCTTGTGCCCGAATTCTTTGCTGGCGATGCATTTAGTAAATACATAGGGAACTTGTTGGGAGACAATCAAAGAATTATATCTGGCTCCCTACTGTATGAAAAACCATTGGCAGTTGTTCGTACTTCACCCGTCTAGGCATACTGTCATATTCTTATGCTCTCTCCACCAAAAGCCGCTACAGGAGGTGGTGCAAGCTGTAAATAGGTAAGTAACTAATCTTAAATTTAATTTAAGTTTTAATATCAGTTGTTTTTAGTTTATTACACACATGATATATGAATTTGTTAATTGACATGATTATTTGTTTATGATAGCGTAACAAGGCGAGTAGCATAAGTTGCGCCAACGGGAGAAGTAGGACTTCTAAGGCTAAAGCAAATCCTGAATGGACCATCCTCAAGGTTTGGTAGTTTATTTATCAAATAATTAATATTATAATTACTAATTGATATGTATATTCAACCGACATTGAAATTAATTTTGTTTGTAGTCTCGATTTCAACCTGACAGGTGGTCGTGCGGCTATTATGTGATGCTTCATATACTGAACATAGTCTCCTTTAACGTGTGTAGGAATTTAACGACCAATCGCCTCTTCAAGAAGATGACTTTAGAGACTTGAGGATGCGCTTAGCTGAATTCTTCTTCAAGTATGCGGCTGAAAAAGGAATTGACAAGATACCTCCGCAATACTTAGATGAATAGTTTTTTTTGTTAGACTTTAGAAACTAATTAATAACATGTATATATATCCTTAGATTGGTAGTTTTGTTTTCAGACATTAGAGACTAAAATTTATATATATATATATATATATATATATACATATATATATATATATATATATATATATACATACTTGTAGATAGTTATGTTTTTCCTATACATGGGTTTTGGTTTTAAGTCCCCCCATTGTTCCTTTGTATATTTCTTTTCTTTTTGTTAATATTGAAATTTAAGGGTAGTGTTTACAATTCTGTAATGTGTGTGATATTTTGTGTTACTGGGATATTTACTGAATGCAGGGATAGCTGAGAGGAGTGATATTTTAAAACTGAATTAAAAAAAAATCTATTAACGTCAGTTGTATCAAACAACTGACGTTAATAGTATTTTATAAAATATACAGTACACTATTAACCTCAGTTGTATTAGGAAACTGACGTTAAAAATAAAACCTTTAACGTCAGTTCTTTAACACAACTGACGTTAGTTTTAACAATATTAACGTCAGTTGTGTTAAAGAACTGACGTTAAAGGTTTTATGTTTAACGTCAGCTGTTTAAATAACTGACGTTACAATATTAACTATTAACGTCGGCTGTATTTACGTCACACAATATTCTGACGTATAAAATCAAATTTAACTGACGTAAAAAGCACTTATTGCACTAGTGTGCGATGGGAAACTCAAAGCCACGTAGTTCTTTTGGAAAAGAAAGTTGATTGGTTGGTTGATTTTATTTTTGGTAAATATTTGATTTTGAAAATAATTTTGAAAAAAAAAGAAGATTTTTTTTCACAAATAATTCACTTTCGCACAGAGTCCAAGATAGCAATGCTATACAATAAACCCTTACAATTCATACGTCACTTGAGGATGAAAATTCATACATCAATGTCGTAGATTGTTGCGTAAATTTGAAAAGATTTGTCATTTTTTTATAAATTCTATTAGAGATACTTAAAAGTATTCATTTATTTATTTTTGTAAAACTTTGTCAAAATAGAATATAAAAATCATTTTTTATTTCTAAATTGAGAGAAATCACTCTTGCACAGGGTTAAAGATAGTGAAACTATACGATAAGCCCTTACAATTTTTACAATACTTGAGGACAAAAAAAACGTACATCAACATTGTAAATTGTTGCGTGAACTCAAGAGATTTTTTTATTTTTTGTAAGAAAAGTAAAAAAAATAAAATTAAATAAAAAGACAAGATGTTTTCTTTTAATTATTTTTTGACTAAACATTTTTTAGAAAAATGCTCACCTCAAATGGAAGGGCCAGATGAGTAGAAAAAAAAATGGGCCAATGCTAGTGTAACACCCAAATAGACAAAACAAACAATAAAACTATCAACTTTGGGCCAACATGTGCCATCACAAGCCCAACAAAGTATCAGAACTCAACATAACCCACAATAAAGGAAAAAAACAAGAAAGAATAAAACAAAAAAAGGAAGCAGAGGGAAGCTTCTTGTTACCAAACGTAACAGAGAGGGACCAAGGAAATGAAAGCAAGGGCATGGAAGACTGGTTCGAGCGCAGATCTGAGATGGAGACGTGACGGATGGCGAGCGGGAAGGACGAGACCGGCAAGGGCTGGACGACGGTGGTGATGGGCGAAGCCGGCGGCGAGACAGATCTGCAGTTGCCGGTGACGTTCGTGCAATGCGCGACGGTGGTGAGGGGGCAAAGCCGGCGGTCCGAGGCGTAGAGAACGGGGATGGAGGCAGGTGCGAGCGGCGAGGCAGAGGGTGCAGTTCGTGACGGATCGGCGCTGTAACGGCGGGCGGCGACGCTGTGTCTGACCGTCGGACAGTGGAGGGCGGATCTGGTCCGAGGTGGCGGTTCTGGTAGTATATGGGATGATGGGGTTGTCTGAGTATGACTATGTTGGATATGATGAGATGGGTGATAATGCTAATGGTTGATGATGGTTTTTTTATTTTATTTTTGTTTAGTTGGTGTTTTGGGTCTGTAACATGAAGAGGAAGATGTAGGAGATGAAGGGAAGGATCTGTTGTGTTTCTGTAAAATGTGTGGTTTTGAAGGATATTAGGTGAGGCTAATATTATAGAGAGTGGATGGAGTTAGAAGATAGTTGTTGGTGGTGAAGGTTTTGCGCAGAAAGGATGGTGAATAGAGGAGACATCTTTTGTTGTGTTTATGAGAAAAACCTTTTTTTTACTACAGTAGCAGCAATGTATATATATTAGCATCACTGTGAGTTAATGCCAAAACTTGTTGTTGCTCTGTTGAGAGGCAAGGACTGATGGTGCTCCCACTACTCTGCTGGGTTGGTACAAGGGGCAGAGGTGGTACACCACCATTTTAAGGAAAAAGCACAAGAAAACAAAAATGGGGAAATAAAACAAAGATGATTTATACCTTAAAGAAATTTATTTTTATTATTTATTTTTATTTTATAAAACAGAAAGCATCTTTCGTTTTGTTTTGTCTTTATTTTATTTATTTTCTTGATTTTTTTTTGATTTGGATCATTTGGATAATGGGCTTGCAACAACAAAATAAAATTGGGCTACATCTAATTCTATCAAAAACATTTTTTAGTTTTTTTTTTTCATTTTTTAGTTTTTTCATTTTTTATTTTTGTTTTCAAAAATATTAATTAAGAGAAAAAAATACCCGAACAAAATTAGGCGTTCACAGCTGCCCCTCTTTACTTGTTTCTTATTAGATAGTAGGTGTAACCGTAGTTAACCTATTATCGTTATAAGAAACGAGTAAAGACATGAACTCCAATTTTGACCGGGATACGTAGGCAAGCAAAAGGACCTGTGACTACAATGCGATTTTCTATAAAGAACTAGTGGTTGGATTACCCACTGTGGTCTACACATGAAAAGCTTGCAGGGTGGATTACCTGCTAAGCTTAAAAACAATGATAAAGAGCTTACGGGGTGGATTGCCCGTTAGAACTCCGAACAGAAAGATAAAATAGCTTACGGGGTGGATTACCCGTCAGAAGCTCGAACAGAAACTTAAAAGAGCTTACGGGGTGGATTACCCGTCAGAAGCTCGAACAGAAAGATAAAAGTGAGCTCACGGGGTAGATTGCCCATCAGAAGCTCGAACAAAAAGATAAAATGAGCTCACGGGATGGACTGCCCGTCAGAAGCTCGAACAAAAAGATAAAGGTGAGCTCACGGGGTGGATTGCCCATCAGAAGGTCGGATGGAAAGATAAAAGAGCTTACGGGGTGGATTGCCCGTCAAAAGCTCGAACAAAGAGATAAAAGAGCTTACGAGGTGAATTGCCCGTCAGAAGCTCCAACAAAAAGATAAATGAGCTTACGGGGTGGATTGCTGGTCAGAATCCCGAACAGAAAGATAAAAGTGAGCTCATGGGGTGGATTGCCCGTCAGAAGCTCGGACAGAAAGATAAAAGAGCTTACGGGGTGGATTGCCCGTCAGAAGCTCGAACAGAAAGACAAAAATGAGCTCACGGGGTGGATTTCCCGTCAGAAACTCGAACTAAAAGATAAAATGAGCTCAAGGGGTGGATTGCCCGTCAAAAGCTCGAACAAAAAACATAAAATTGCTTACAGGATGGATTACCCGTCAGAAGCTCGAAACAAAATGATAAAGGAGCTTACGGGGTGGATTGCCCGTCAGAAGCTTGGTTATGAGGCCGGATAGACAAATGCAATGCATGAGTGTTGGTTTTACTCATTGATGGAATGACAATGTATGAGATGGCTTTCATGATTGATGAAAACTCAAATAACTATCTTTCAATTCAACACACAATGAACGCTGATGTTGAAAACCCTTATTATACTTTTGTGCGATGCAAGATATACTTTTGATGAGAAAATATTTCTTCTTTGCTATTTCTTTTTCATTATTGGATCCATGACCCCTTAAAAGTATCGATCACAGTCAATCTTGAGGATGAACTAAAACAAGGCCCATCTTTTTGGGGAGGGATATCTTGCACTTTTATTTTCTGATGGTAAACACCCTTGATAATATTCATCCCAATGATTGATTCTTGATATTCATTCTTTTCTTCAGTGCCCTTCATCGGGGAACCATCGTGCCCCCCATGACCTTTTGAGGCTTTCTAAGGAATTCTAACTGCTTAAAAAACCATTACCTGTTTCACATTTCAGTATATACTTATCAGGATGAATGCGCACACACAAATGACAAAAGTTATGAGAAAGGGACCGAGGTAGAGAAACAAAATAAAGGAAGTCAATATCATTATATTTGGACTGAAAAGGTATACAAAGCAGGTATTACAATGGAATTTGGGATCGCAAAAAGGTTAGGGAGTGGAATCACATCTCCTTAAGTGACATCTCTTCCCATGACTAGTGTTAGTATCTCTCATACCATCTCGACTGCTCATTAATCATCATCTGAGCATGCTATCTGCCCCAGCCTTCATCATCTAGCCCACTGATTGCCCCAGTTCATCGGCTTGACGACACTTCCATTGTTATGTTTTTATTTTTTTGAACCCTAACTTTTGCCTAGACCGCCTTTTCAGGTTTTCAGCATAGCGGGTTGCTCTAACTTTTGCCTAGACTGTCTTTTCAGATTTTTAGTCTAGCGAGCTTTTCTTTTTTCATTTTTCACTTTTTCTTTTCTTTTCTTCTTCTTCTTGGGAAGTGTGTTCAAGCATAATACTTTTTTACTGCATCTGAGTTTACAGGGAGTGCAAGATCTTCCCCATCCATCCTGGTGAGAATTAAAGTCCCTCCAGAGAATGCCTTTTTCACTATGTAAGGTCCGTCGTAGTTCGGGATCCACTTCCCTCGATGATCCTTTTGGATTGGTAGGATCTTTTTGAGCACTAGATCACCTTCCCAAAACTGTCGGGGGCGTACTTTCTTCTCGTAAGCTCTCATCAACCTTTTCTGGTACAATTGACCGTGACACAGTGCTGCTAATCTCTTCTCTTCGATGAGGTTCAATTGGTCGAGTCGATTTTGGATCCACTCAGCTTCTTCTAATTATGCCTCTCTCAATACCCTTAATGAGGTGATCCCTACTTCAATCGGGAGTACTGCCTCCATCCCATAAACTAAAGAATACAGAGTTTCCCCTGTCGAGGTGCGAATAGAGGTACGGTAGCCGTGCAAAGCAAAAGGTAACATCTTGTGCCAATCTTTATACGTCACTACCATCTTTTGGACAATCTTCTTGATATTTTTATTAGCGGCCTTAACTGCCCTGTTCATCTTTGGGCGGTAAGGGGAGGAATTGTGATGCATTATTTTGAAGTTTTCGCACATCTCCTTCATCATCTTGTTGTTCAAGTTGGTCGCATTATCAGTGATAATCTCACTCGGCAACCCATAACGACAAATTAATTCTCTTTTTACAAATTTGATCACGACATTCCTGGTCACATTGGCATATGATGCAGTCTCAACCCACTTTGTGAAATAATCAATGGCAACAAGAATGAAGCGATGCCCATTTGAGGCTTTTGGTTCGATTGACCCAATCACATCCATTCCCCATATTGAGAACGGCTAGGGTGCTGACATGACATTCAAGGGAGCTGGCGGTGCATGAACCTTATCAGCATATATTTGACACTTATGGCACTTCTTCGCATAATTAAAGCAACCAGTCTCCATTGTCAACTAGTATTGGCCAGCCCTCAAGATTTTCCTGGCCATTGCATGACCGCTCGCGTGTGTTCCAAAAGATCCTTCATGTACCTCCTCAATTATCCGTTTAGCTTCGTTTGTGTCAACGCACCTCAACAACACCATGTCATGATTTATCTTGTAAAGAATACCTCCATCTAAATAGAAACCCATTGCAAGTCTTCTTAGAGTTCTTTTGTCATTTTCTGAAGTACCCGGAGGGTATTCCCTTCTTTGGATGAAGCATTTGATGTCATGGTACCACGGTTTTTGATCAGATTCTTCCTCTATCACTTGACAATATGCAGGATGATCACGACTTTCCATTTTGATGAGTGGTAGGTTCCTCTCGTCACTTACTTTGAACATCGAGGACAAGGTAGACAATAGCGTCGGCTAATTGGTTATATTCTCGGGGAATATGATGAAATATGACTTCATCAAACTGCTCAATCAAACCTTTGATGTAATCATGGTACAGGATTAACTTGGCATCTCGGGTTTCCCATTCCCCTCTTAGCTGGTGGATGACTAATGCAGAGTCCCCATATACCTCCAGTATCCTTGCCTTTGATTCTATCGCTGCCAGGATCCCGAGCGCACAAGCTTCATATTCGGCTATATTGTTTGTACAATCAAAGCAAAGCCTTGCAGTGACAGAGAAATAATCATTTTCAGGTGATATTAGTATTGCCCCAATTCCATGTCCCAATGCATTAGAAGCTCCGTCAAATAACAAGGTCCACTTTTCTTTTTCTGGTGATTGCTCGCGATCAAACAAAGCCATTATATCTTCATCTGGGAAATCACATTGCATCGATCCATAATCTTCTACTGGCTGATTGGCTATATATTCTTCAAGAGCACTCCCTTTTATTGCTTTTTGGGTGACATAGACAATGTCATATTCTGATAGCAGGACTTGCCAGCAAGCAATTCGTCCAGTCAGAGCAGGCTTATCAAAGATATACTTGATTGGATCCATTTTGGACACCAACCAGGTAGTGTAACACAACATGTAATGCCTCAAACGGCGAGCTGCCCAAGCCAAGGCATAACAAGTGAGTTCTAGCAGTGAGTAGTTGGCTTCGTAACTGGTGAATTTCTTACTTAGATAATAGATGGCATGTTCCTTCCTTCCTGACTCATCGTGTTGCCCCAATACGCAACCCATCGATTCATCTAGCACAGTCAAATACATGATGAGAGGTCTTCCCGACACTGGGGGAACCAAGACCGGAGGCTCTTATAGGTATTGTTTGATCTTCTCAAAGGCTTTTTGACAATCTTCATTCCATGTCACAACCTGATTTTTGTGCAGTAATTTAAAGATTGGTTCACATGTCGCGGTTAGTTGGGAGATGAACCGGGCAATGTAGTTCAATCTTCCTAAAAACCCACGAACTTCCTTCTCCGTTTGAGGTGCTGGCATGTCGATGATTGCTAGAACCTTTTCAGGATCAACCTCTATTCCTCTTTGACTAACAATGAACCCCAGAAGCTTGCCTGATTTCACTCCAAAAGTGCATTTGACTGGATTCAATCGGAGCTTAAACTTCATTAACCACTCAAAAAGTTTCCGCAGATTATCAACATGGTCATATTCGGATCTGGACTTGGCGATCATATCATCTACATAAACTTCTATCACTTTATGCATCATGTCATGGAACAAAGCCACCATAGCCCGCTGATATGTTGCCCCAGCATTTTTCAAGCCAAATGGCATAACTTTGTAGCAAAAGGTTCCCCATAAAGTGACAAATGTAGTTTTCTCCATATCTTCTGGTGCCATCTTGATCTGATTATATCCTGAGAATCCATCCATGAAAGAGAATAATACATGTTGGGCAGTATTATCTACAAGAACATCAATGTGAGGCAGAGGAAAATCATCTTTTGGGCTAGCTCTGTTCAGATCTCGATAGTCGACACACATTCGAACCTTTCCATCTTTCTTGGGGACAGAAACGATGTTAGCAACCCATTGATGGTACTTTACCACTTCTAGAAAACCTGCATCCAGCTGCTTCTTGACCTCCTCCTTGATCTTTAAAGACATTTCCACTTTCATCCTTCATAGCTTCTGCTTTATTGGAGGACACTCCGGCTTTAATGGCAATTTGTGTTCTGCTACACTGGGGTCTAACCCTGGCATGTCTTGGTACGACCATGCGAAAACATCTTTATAATCCATCAACAACCTGATCAACCTGCTTCGCTCCTTTTCTTTCAGGGAAAGGCCAATCTTGACCTCTTTTTTATCATCTTTGGTTCCCAAATTGATTAGTTCACTCGACTCTTCATGGGGCCAAATTTCCCTGGCTTCTTGTTCTACCAACCTCAATAGTTCAGGAGAGACTTCCCCATCATCATCGACAACCTCGTCAGTATGATCAATGTGATAGTCAAAATTATACGTTGAGTTACTAACACTGTCATTTTCAAGAGAGTCACTTTTAGATCTGCATTTTGATAGTTATCAGGGAAAGATGAATGAATAAAGGTTAAAAATGGGAAACTCTATTTATTGGTGAGGAATGATGAATAAAAGCGAAAGTAAAAAAAGAGAGATAAGAACATAAAGATATTGAATGCATGCATTTATTGATAAGTCATACTGAAACGGAAACAAGTAAGCCCATTACAACAAAATTCCTAAAGCCTTGGGCAGAGCTAAAGAATAAGCATTACAAAATTACTTTGAAAAAAACTCTATGGTCCTGGGGAACTCGATGACCTCCCAATTATTGAGCTTTGTATCCGGAGGGCATGGATATACCATATTGACAAAGATGATCGGCAGGATAATCATCTTCAACAACTGATGCTTGGTCCAGAATGCGAACCCTACACTTCGGAACCTCTCGTTGAATGTCACAGATGGGAACCCTTTCAGCTTGGTATTCACGATTTTCCAGCCGAGCCAATCTCTTTCTTTTCTTCTCTTCCATAACCCTCATCTTGTCCGCCTTGGTGGGTTTGTATCCCAACCCAAACCTGTCCTTGTTTTCAGTGAGCGTGAGGATGTCAGAGACACCTTGCTCGTTCTTCCCCAAATCGTTTCCAGGTCGGTACCCTCCCTCGAGCAGAACCTTGGCCATCATAGTGGATGCTTTAGATGACCGATGTTTCAAGAGTGGAGCACTATCCCCAACATAAGTAGCATTGACAATCTCAAGTGACTGAAAGCGGTCTCAAGAGCTTCTTCGATGACTTTAATGTAAGGGGGTCGTTGATAGCTTACTCACTAACATATCTTCCTCTGTAAGAAACAATTACCAACTTACTATCAACAATGAACTTCACTTTTCGGTGCAATGTGGAAGGTACAGCTCGGGAAGAATGGATCCATGGTCATCCCAGGAGACAACTGTACGTTGGTGTAATGTCCATTACTTGGAAGAGTACCTCGAAGGTGCAAGGACCAACCCGAATGGGTAATTCAATTTCCCCCATGACTTCCCTCCGTGTACCATCAAAAGCCCTTACAATCATTGTACTTGGCTTCATATGAGTTCCATCGAAAGGCAACTTTGCCAGTGTTGACTTTGGCATTACATTCAAAGAAGAGCCATTATCAATGAGGACCCTAGCCGTGACATGATCTCGACACTTCACAAAAATCTGTAACGCCTTGTTGTGCCCTATTCCTTCAGCTGGAATTTCATCATCAGTGAAAGTGACATAATTATCAGCAACGATGTTACCCACGATGTTATCGAGCTTGTCAACTGTGATGTCATGATAGACATGAGCTTGATTCAACACCCTCATCAGTACTCTCCTGTGTGGCTTAGAGTTCATCAATAGAGACAAAAGAGATATCCGAGCCGGAGTTCGATTTAACTGATCCACAACCTTGTATTCACTCTGCTTGATGAACTTCAAGAATTCGTCGACTTCTTCATCAGATACCTCCTTTTTATTCTCATCCCCGTTTGCTTCCTTGTCATCTAGAATTCCTCCCACCTTCTCTTTCCCCTTGCGATCCTTTCCTTCCTTTTCTGTTCCCTCCCTTCGCAATACCTCTGAAGTATAAATGCGACCACTCCTAGTCATTCCACCAATTCCCAAAATGTTAGTAACCACCGTGGTCCCGTCGGAAGGACTTTGTTGAACCTATCTATCATATTTCCATGGTACCGCTTTGGTGTCCTTGAAAGGGAAAGGACGTGGGACTCGGATAACAATTGGTGTTGGCCCACTTGGAACCGGCAAAGGTTTCTTCTTAGTATAGTATATCACCACTGGTTTTGGAGTGACTTGCTCAGGAACTAGTTAAGGATTTACCACAACATTAAAAGGGGTTATCTTAATTGGGGTTGGGGGAATTGTAGATTCGTTAACCATATTAATGCCATACTCATTTGATTCACAACCAATTAAGATAATCTTCATATCAATTAACTGCTGCACAACTTACCGAAACTCTGCACAGTCTTCAATCGAATACCTTATATTCCCGTCGAAGTCACATCTTATCTCTTCATCGAGAGCCTTTTCTTCCATGATCGGGATTTGGATCAATCTGCATTTGCACATCTCTCTGAAAATAACTCTCATAGGAGTCTTAACATCGGCCACTTTACTCTTGAGAGTATGTTCCAAGAAGCTTTCGATGGCATTAACTCCCGAACCCCCACGATTTGGCATAGGACCCTGTGCCACATTTGGAGCATCCTTAAACTTAAAAGCTTTACAATTCTCGGTGGAATGACCTGTGGCCTCATCGTGATACTCACATTGAGCGTTTGGGTCATACCACTTTGGATAAGGAGGGTCTATTGGTCTTGTCGGGATAGGAGTTAGCACGGATTTGCTCACAAGTTGACGGAATAGTTCAGTGTAGGTCATGGGTATCGGGTCAAAACGCACTGGCTTTCTTTCCGAGTTATACGGTGGTCTTGTTTGGCTGGTGTTTGGGTTTTGGATTTAGGGGTTGAACAAATCGAGGTGGCATGGTAGGGTGTGTTTGAGGCCGAGAAGGGTATGATGGCTCGGTAATGAGCTATCTGTTGAGGATTTGGAAATTGTGAGGTGGCAGCGATGTATGGCTGGTTGGCTTGGTGATATGGAGGTGGTTGGTAATATGGGGCGTATTGGGCTTGGAAGGCGGGTGTTTGGTTTGGTTTAAATTGGTTCGGTTTCTTTTGTTCAAAGGTTATTGCATGTGCTTCTCCCTCCTTCTTTTTCACAAACAGGGCTTTCTTTGGGCCATTTGCCAATGAAGTCTCAGTGATTTTCCTAGTCCTCATTCCACTTTCGATTCTTTCACCGATAATGACCATGTCAGAAAAGTTCGATGGCACACTTCCAATCATTCTATCATTGAAAGGCGACTGGAGTGTATCAATGAACATTGCCACAATTTCTTTCTCGGTCAATGGAGGCTCTACTTGAGCAGCCAGTTCCCTCCATCGTTGCGCATACTCCTTGAAAGTCTTTGTGTCTCTCTTTGCCATATTTTGGAGTTGCATCCTATCGGGAGCCATGTCAATATTAATCTTGTATTGCTTCAGGAATGCATCTGCTAGATCTTTGAAGGATCGGACGTGGGCCCGTTCGAGATGCGTGTACCAATTTGAAGCTGCCCCAGTTAAACTGTCTTGGAAGAAGTGAATCACGATCTTATCATCTTGAGCGTATGATGCCATCTTCCTTACATACATGGTCAAATGGTTTGGGGGGACAAGTGGTTCCCGATATTTGTCAAATCGGGTATCTTAAATTTTGGTGGAATTACAACATTTGGCACCGTGCAAAGCTCCGAGGCATCTCGAAGACCATAACTATTTACCCCTTCAATGGCCCATGATCTCTCCTCTAACACTTCCAACTTTTCTTTAGATTGGGAATCCCCTCCCGATCGATTCACCTGGAGTTTCACAATACATATTTCGGGGGAAAGGGGTATGACATGTAGGAGGATCCGAAGTTTGGCATCATTTGAGTCCCCTAGGGTCCATAATGTAGGGTGTATTGTGGATTTTTTTGGATTGGCGGAAAGTGTCACTTGTCGGGGTTTTACCATCCGTAGGGTTGATGAGTTTGTGTTTGTGGTATTTCGACAAAGATCGGTGGGGGTTTGTGTCCGGGTGATATGTTCGGAGTTTTGAATGCCATCTTGTGGGTCGGAGCAGTTGGTGGCACAAATCCATGAGGCAAACCGTATGGAGGATTGTTCGGGTCAAATGAAAGATGAGTTTGGTTGCTTGGATAAATAGTGAGAGGCATCATGGCCCCTGGTTGGTTGAAGCCTTGAATAGGAACCTGAGCAAAACTGGGTGGAAGGAGAGGTGTGATTGGATGTCCTTCGTTCGAGGCTGGAGGGTTCGCCTCTGTGTTCTTTTCCTTCTGCATTTCTTGTAGGATCTCCATCATCTTAGTCATCTGATCCTTGATTTGACTGACTTCATCCCTGATCTCTTGGACTTCTTCTAGTTCATCCGCCATGGCTCTTGTCTGTGACCGAGTGCGATAAGGGTGTCTTGGAGCAATTGTTCAGAAAAACCACACACTGTTTTAATCAAAACAAAAGTGAGAACAAAATGTTGGAAAAATGCAAAAAAGCTTTTATGAAAATCACCTTTGGAGTTTATTATTATTTTTTGAGTTAACACCTTATAACAGACAAGAGGTGGTCCCTCCATCCCACACAGAGAGCATTGTGCTCATAAGATGAAAGGGAGTTGACAACAAATCTAGGGGAGAAACAACTCTCCACAATAGATGTTGTCTCAAACACACTAGCAATTCTGAATTGAGACATCTTGTCCTACCCTTTGTGCAGAAGGAAGAATCCTATAAGGCAAAGATGTAGCTGGCATCATACTAAAGGAAGACCATGCTCCACGATAAGTGTCATCGCAAGTCAAGTGCAAGAGTTGGAGTGCGAAGGAATCATAGAGGCAAGAATATATTTCATTAAAATTCCTCAAATCAATACATAGAATCATGGAGGCAAGATCAGATCTCCTCAAAGTAATACATAGATTGGGATTACATCATAATTCTCGACATTGTTACAACATTTTCATCCTAAAGTCAACAACTTAGGTCTCTTTCTTTTTAGCCCTCGAGAAAACCCTCCACACATTTGCATGAAATCATCCAACTCAGTTGGGAGATGAAGCATAGGGTCCGCACGAATTTGTTTTTCTGCCTTTTAAAAGCATTTGACAAATTTCGGAATACAATGGCTTAGCTCCAAATTCATGCTCATATATCTTTTTTCCCATATGTCAATATCTATCCCTCGCTTCCGCACCTCTTCTCTCCACCACTTCACGGCATTCATTGCTTGAACCACTTGATCATGATAGTGTTTTGCTGAGGTCCACCCTAAATCGCACTGCTTCTTGATTTCGACTAATAGGGTATTCAGCTCTTGGACCTTTTGTACCAATTCGTCAGTCATCTTGTCTTGTGCACAAATTTGTTTTTGTAAGCTGACGTTAACTCCCCTTTGTCGATTGACTTCCACTTCCAATGACTTTCTCACATCTCCTTTTTGAATGACTTCTTCTTCTAATCGGCGCTTTTCTTTTCTTAGTTGATGCCTCTCTGTTGTCAAGAACAATACTTTGCTCTCAAGATTCTGGACTCTTGAGGTTAAGGAGATATCTGCACACAAATCTTTTAAATGTTCATTTTCCTTTGTTAACTTCTCACAACGCTTCTGACCAATGGATATTTTCCACTCGGCATCTTGCTTTTGTTGTTCCATTTCCATCATTTGTGCTTCCAGGACTTTCAGTTGTTCTGTCATTTGAGTTACCGAAGGGGAGTAATCTTCAGCTTTCGTGCTTTCGCGGGAATGTTGACTGGGACCTTTCCTTGATTTTCTCCATGCTTCATACTCTGAGACAATGATTAGGATTGGTCGGCCCAATTGTGATCTCCCCGCCATCCTCACATTTTTCCATGCATTTCTAACTTCTTTTGCCAACAACTTGGTATTCTCATCATCCTCGTATCGGACACAGCATCCACCGAGTTGTTCTTCTCGTGGCACGGTTTGCGTCCAACAAAGTTGTCGTAAGGCTATGGTGGGTGTGTAGGATATGCACCCTCTCGGGCCCATCAAAGGAACATTTGGATAGTCACCACAACTATAAATGATATCTTGCCCTTGTTGACTTTCGTACCATGGCCATACCCACTTAAAAGAGTCTCTTTCCACTTTGTCAAACTCGCTCTTCCATTCTTCTTCATTAAGCTGTCTTGTAGGGATGTTATGGAAGCCTCTTAATGGATCTGAATGGTGGTTGATATAGCCTTTTGCGTACATGTGAGTCATGACCCATACATAGAGCAACTGCACATAACATCTGAGCTTCCCCTTTGGATGCCGCTGGCAAAATTCTAGAGTCAAAAGCGTTTCAGCCAATAATGCTGGCACGGGGTTTTCTTTCTTTCAATTGTGAAGAACACGTCCATTGCTGCTTGATCTATCATGTCTAGCGCTGATGGAAATAGAACTAACCCATATATTGCTAGTGCCAATACCCTCTCAAAGGATTCCCAGTCTTGTAGATCCATTAGTTTCCTCAAATGATTTTCAAGAAATTTTCGGGTCAACCTCGCGAGTTTGAGTGCCCGGTCAAGTTCACTTCAATTTCGGAAGCCCTAGTAACCTTGTTATGCTTGCAGTGGTCAAGTATTGCCCTATGCAAAAGTACACGGTGGTATTTTTCTGCATCGGCAACCTTAACAGGCAAGCATATTCTTCAATGATGGGTGTAATGTCCATGTTTGGCAACTCGAAGCATCTGAGATGTGGGCTCCAATACCGACTTAGAGCACTCAAAGCAGTAGCTTGAACCGGTATGAAAATTAGGTCCAAGATCCCTCCGTACTTCTTGACGAAGCTTTTTCGATGTTCTTGAGGCAAAGATTGGCTCAGCTCTTTCAGATTCTCTATTGAGTTCAAAATCACCCTGGAGCTCTTGGTGGCGGGAGCATTGCTAGCGTGTCTGACTTTTTCCATCTCTCGTTATCAAAGGTGTTATCTCTCACCAAATTATCTGTGCAAGGGAAATTTTATTTTATTAATAACATTTGGAAAACAAATTTATTTATGCATGAGAGTATATCGAAATGTATGAATAAATGACATATTGACGATGCATGACCTGAAATACTACATGCACGAGCATACAATGAATAAGAATGAGTGTAACAATGCATGAATGAATTGCATGTTAAGGTGCATGCAGAAGATCTTATGATGCATGAGATATAAATGTAATTATTCATGATGTATAAAAAGGCGGAATGCGCTCCCTCGTCCTACATAGGTCATATCCTAAAATTTGAACTTCTGAGGTCAAGACCCTAGTTTGGTAGGCTGCTAATGGCATTTTATGTGCATGACTTTCGGGACAGATCTAGACCCCTAAACATATGGTCCCCGGATTACCCTCATCTAAAAGATAAGGATCCGAATCCACGAACCTCACCACAGGGACAAATAAGTCACAATATGGTAGTCCATGTACCGGTAGCAATCCGAGCGAGAGAATCAGTGGTTGTCAGGGATGCAAAAGCATCACAATAATATCACTGAAGCCCATTCTAATCTTTTGGCATTCCAAGACTCGGGTATAGAGCCCAAAAGTGTGTGCAACATGTGATAGTGATGTGTGTGATGGGAGCATACAAACCTTCACAAAAACCTACTAAAACAAAACTACCACAAACCTGCAAAAAAGGAACAAACAACATCAATACAAAAGTTCTCTACCCTAAGATTGCAAGAATATATAAAAGCAGTTATGATAGCATTAAAAAAGAAATAAAACAAAAAGGGTAAAACAAATATTTTTAAGCCGTTTAAAAAAATTTTTGCACCGACCAACTATGATAGGCCCGACTCTCAAAATCCCCAGTGAGTCGTTAGTCAGCCGCAACCGCCTCTGTCCGGAGCGCGAAAAAGGAGGTATAAAGACGGAAGAGTCGCCACTGAATTTTTTTATGATTTGGCCTACACATGATTGGGAATGAGGGGGCATTTCTCTTTGCAAATTAACTTTTTCCCTATTCTTATTACAGATAGAATCAGCGCTTCCTCTTACAAACAGAGGGCCTCTAGGCTACAAAGAGGCAAAAAAATAATAATAAATGAGTGTAGTTGTTTAGCTTCATGAATGACATGGTTTGATAAATGAGATGGTTTCCTAAAATACGGAGATCATCCAGAATACTTGGTTAAATAACTACTATTGCATTTGTGTTTCTGTTATCATATTTTGATTATTTTCATATGAACTTATGAATAATATTTATTAATAATATGAACATATTATTCATAAGTCCCGAATAAATAATGTTTCATCAGGAGCTATTGCTGCAATAAAGTTGGGGAAGATACCATAAAATGCAGAAAAGTTCATTGTTGTGAGTGCCTAATCTTTGTTAAGTATATTAGACAGCAAATATAAGTTATTAAATTCTTCAAATCTTTTACCATATTTCTGATGTTATTTTTGTGAGATAATTTTAGTATATTTAGATTTGGGATGCTAGTTGTTACTACAAGAATCATGATCATGATATGTTCTGTTAGTGTGTCATCTTGGAGTGACTAATATTTAGGAGATGTTCATACTTATGTCGCTGGTAATGCTATGTGCTATCTGTTTCTTTTCCTGTTTCTTTACCATATTTATTGCTACATATGCATTTTATAGAGACTGAGATAACATATATTGATTTTGAATAAAAGTCATATATATACTAAGTGGTTTTACTTTTGTTATCATCCTTAACTTCTATAGCCTATATATTCACTTATTCTGTAGAATTTGCATGCCAGAAATCGATTCAATAGTGTGAACCGTTAAGCGTAGCTCATTTGTCCCCTAATAACTTTACCTATAATTTGGGACGGACATTATGGAGTACTAGAATTAATGACATGGATCCATTATTCAATCAAGGCAACTGTTAAGCTACTAATTATGATCATTTTTATGGACACCATGCATGTCTTCTTTATTCTCGGGAAAACAACATTTTCAAGAGGATTTACATATATATATATATATAATATAGAATTACTATTACTATTATGATTTTGTATATTATGTGGCTTAATATTTGCCTGTTATGAAATGTGATCTCATATGTCAAAGTTTGAAAGCTTTACTTACACAGGACTTTGGTTGTACATATACTTGTGTTTTGATAATTGATGACTCTAGATTTTGGATAAGAATTCCTAGTTCAAGAAGATGAGATGGGTATAAGTTTGGATCCTAAAACCTGAGGCTGCGTGGCAGAAAGTCCTGAGGTTGCGTGGCAGAAAGTCTCGAGCCATATCTCTAATGAGAAAAGCAATGACTGCTAGAATGTGACTCATTTATAGTCTCGGGAACTCCAATAACTGTATAATTATAACACCCCTTTGCCATTATTTCCTAATCACGTACGGAAATAAATTAAAAATTGATTGCTTTCGGAAAAACTTCTATTATTTTCATAAATTTAAAAATACGGGGGCAAACACAATAGTACAAACTATATCATACTCGCTAACATACAAAGACTAATTTTATTCAAAAACAAACTCTTCTACAATGTACAGATTTCTCTTGAAAATACTTCATTATTCACAGCAGAATTTCAAAAAGGTTTTCAACCACATAAATTGGCTTTCTCAAAAACACGTAACCCCAAAGGAAAACATCATAAGTCTGGTCATTCTACAAGGCATCAACTAGAAAGAACTCCGTAATTCTTACCATTATAATCATCTGCAATCTCTTCAAGGATTCGGATTAAATTCCCAAGTGAGGTCAGAGCATCTCGACACCGCCGCCATAGTGTACCAAGGTACAATAGTCAAGAACCGGAAAACCCGATATATCAGTATGGGTGAGATGCCAATATATGGATGAATTATGATGACTACATGCCCAAACACAAAACAACAGTACAGATAAATATTCATATTCAACATAAAATTATCAAATAGAGGCATAACATCAAAGCATCGGCGTTGTTTTTGAAAAACATATGACACTTCTATATTTCAATTTTCTGCCCTAGTCTCTCGAGACCCCAACTTCGTTTAAAAAAATGAGCTGCTCGGGCTCGATGCCAAATAAGGCACAACGTGTTTTTCCACAAAGATCGCCCAAAACTCCCGACACATGCTGATCAACGCCTCGTGGAATGTCCATAACATACTCGCCCAACTCCAGCCACAAAGAACCAAGGCATATGGACTTCATTGTCCATCAATGCACAATGATACAACATCTTGAATATCTTAGCCAAGATATCCAGATTAACACCATGCGCACGCTCGCTAATAATACATGTAAAAATCATTTTATTTTATTTTATTTGTTCTTCATTCTTTTCTTCGTCGAGGCTCAAAGCTCACGACCATCCATAAATTTCCAACGTTTTAAAACTTTCATTATCAACACAGACATTTAAGTCCGAGTGTCCAATCACAAAGACATAGACCCGTGCACTATTCTTAGACTTTGTGGTCGAGAAAAACAGGATTCACCTTTAACCACGTTCATCACGATATATGTGGGACGATAGTCCACAACCATGTATGTAGGACACACACCCACAACCATGTATGTAGGACACACAATCCATAACAACGTATATAGGACACACATCCACAACAACGTATATAGGACACATAGTCCACAACATCGTGATACGGATCATAGATCCACGTGCTTTTACCGTAGAAACACTAGCGTCCCGACGCCTTGGTTACTAGGTTCACTTTTCAATGTTATTTTTCGCTCAGTTGTAAATACAAAACCAAAACCAAAACCTCCGTGAACTTATCCATATTGGAATATTTTCGTTGAGTAAAACTTTTGGTAAAAGAAAACTTTTTAATTTTGAATTCATTTTCAAAACTTCCAATTATAGAAAATCTATTTCTTTTTCAAAAATCTATTTTATTTTGAAACTTTCTTTTCCCTGAAAACATTTGAAGCTTTTGCAAGAAAATCTTTTAATGTTTCAAAGTAACTTGTTTTTCTTTATGGTTTTGTACCATAAAACATTTTCAAAAAATAAATCTTCTTAAGATAAAATCATTTAAGTTTTCACTGAATTTTCCTTCATAAGAATAAAAATAAAAAATTTAAATTCTTAAATTCTCTTAGAAATTTTTGAAAAGATAGTTACTTTCTTTTTCTCCAAAAATATTTCTTCAACTAAACTTTTATTTTTCTCGATATTCTTTGTATATTTTTCTTAAAGCTTTTCTCTTTTATTATTAATTGAGCTATAACCAATGTTAGGCTTTTCATGAAATCAACCAAACAGACTCATAATGAGTATATAACATACATCAGCTAATTCATATATATTCTTAAATAATCAGTCCAACATACAAATTTTAAACATGTTATTCAATCAAATAAACCACTTAAATTATCACATCAAAACATTCAACCAATCCTTTAGACAAAAACAAACAACAAATAGTTATCAGACCAAGCAAACAACATAAGCCACCAATCAAAACTTAGCAAACGCACATAAAATCAATCACAAACAACATGTAGTTATCATAAAGAGCATCTCTCGTGCAGTCTCCCCACCGATTCGATGGGTAGAAAAAGTCTTTGTTTCCGTGTTGCCTGAGAGCGAACTTCCTTTGCACACGTCTGCAAGTCTAAGAATTGCGAATGACTTAAATTAAAACAACAAAGTCATATTATCTTTCTAAGTATAGGTTTTTGGCCATGGCTAGAAAAAAAATGATGCTAGAGATGTCCAATCTTTTACAAATTCTTGGATTACATTTTGTCCAAGACTCACACACACACACACACACACACACTACTTTAATCTCATATTTTTATATCTTTACATTAAAACTTGTTTATAGTCCATTTTATACCAAAATCTTTACTTGATCATGTTAAAAGATATTATTTTCAAAATCATATTTTTCATTCAAAAATTATGATGAACTCTTTCATAAAAGTATTTTTTAACAAAAGTGGGTTTAAAATGTGAATGACCACTCAAAAGACCTTAAAAATTTTGAAAATTTAATTGAAGGTACCCAAATCACATGTAAACACCTTGCAGTTGGTTCCATATCAAAATTAGAAGACATTAATTTATTAAAAATCACGACTTCCTCCGATTGTACAAGATTTTTCATAAATCCAAGTTCACCAACATGTAACTTTATCAAATGGTTTCTCTTTATATACACATGTAAAAATCTCAAATATTAAACCAAACTTTAGATATACGTCATTATTAACCCACAAAATTTTATAAAAGTTTTTAACCTTCAAAATCATATTTAAAATCATCATGCAAACCAACTATGATCATATTTTCCATGAGACAAAATTTGGTTCTACTTTGACAGGTGTTTTAACCCACAAATATTATCCAAATAGCTACATATTATATATCAAAATGAAGCCCCAAAAGTCTTATTTCCAAATATGTATTTAGATTTCAGAAATACGTTTTATATAAAAATTTATGGGCTTACGAATAAATGTATATCTTGCTGTCTAATCGTGATTTTACCCATGTTTATCCATACCAAGTTATTATCTTCACTCTAGCATCATCCACAAGCCATTAAACCAACATGAAAGGGTCCTATACCCTCAAAAACATACATGCAAACATATATCAACCAAAAGTAGTAACCATTATTATCAAATAATTGTTCAAACAAAGAGTTGTGAGGGGATCTTTAAATCAAGTATAAGAAAATTGAACAATAACATCGATTCTCCTACATAGGGTTTTCGGCCACCCTATCGCAAATGGGTTTGGAGAAGTTTTTTGTTACATGCAAGCATGTGAGATGAATGTAAGGATACATAAGAGTTCACAAAAATTGGTTTTCTATTAAAAAGATTTTTCTAGGATTTTCTAGGAATCTTTGAGTGAAATGTTTGAACATGCAACTATGAAAGATCAACATGCATGTAAATGGAAAGAAATTTTTTGAGAAGATGAAGAGTAAGGAAGAAGAATTATACCATTAATGATGAAGAGAAGATGAAGATGAGTGAACAAGAGAGCAACTAGGGTGAGTGTTTGAGTGAGTGAGTGAGCAAAAGAGAGAAAAGGATAAAGTAGGGTATTTATAGAAGAAGGGGGAGAGGGGGCCGCATATTGGAGTGGAGAAAAATGAGGGACTTTAAATTTTTTATAAAATACATCTTTACTTTTATTAAAATAATGGATAACTTGTAAAAATAAATAAAATGATGGCATGTAATAAATGAATTCACTATTCACATCAAATCCATCAACTTATTTTCACATCAAGTCTTTCAATATGCACCTAATATATTTTAAATTAATTTGTTTTGTTCCGGTTCCATTAATTTTCCTACTGTGAAAACCGATCGTATTTCATTCGTAAATTTTCATCCAGAAAAATTAATTATTGAAGTAATTAGAAATGAAATTTTTTAAAATCATGGGAATTGTTGTAATCGTGTTAAAATTTTTACAATTTCATTTTACGAGTCGAAATTCAATTTCTGTAACAGTAAAGTCTTACTGATAGTGAAAACGCAGACCGCTTTCGCCTGGAATTTCAACCGAATTTAAATAGTAGCTTCCTACTATAAAATAAATCATGAGAGCAATTTCGGTTTATTAAAATAATTTATCAAATTTAAAATAATAAACACACATATACATGCATAAACATAGATTATTAAGGAACGGAAAAATCGGGGTGTTACATTACTACCCCACTAAAAATAAATTTCGTTCTCGAAATTCGTGACTCCAAACTAGACGGAATCTCTTGGTCCCAAGGTTTCCTACATCTAATTCTTCCTCGGGTGACAATTGTAACTTAATAACGAAGTTCACGCTTATCCTTAGTTCTACTTATCCTCTACATTTAATTGCTTATCCTCAACTCTTACTCCCTATCCTTAACAATTTTATTTTTAATCTCCCACACATAAAAATTAAAACTTAATCTCCCCTTCCTTTAATACTAATCCCTTAGAAAAATTTTCATTTGACGTCTGGAACTACTACTGTTAATACCAATATTTAAACTAAGATTCTCACTTCTCTTACAGTATACACATCAGTTCCTATCCAAAATTCCATGTCGTGTTTTCAGTCGATTCATTCCTCTTATTGCTAACTCCATAACATAATTCATCCTTATGTCATTCTCCTTCATCATCAAAATTTTATACCATCAGATTATATCCGTTATTCATGACATTGAATCTTAGTTCTTCCCATATGAAGAACAAAATCAAAACTTAATCACTTATATTTTTAATCACTGATCCATTAGGAACTGATTTCTCACATCAAATTCTCATATTTAACACCAAGGTCAAAACTAATATTTACTGCAACATGTATCAACTTCCACCTCAAGGTATACAATTGTAGTCTTATCCCCTCCGAACGTAATCTACTTTTCCAGATTCTATCAAAATCACATACTTCAAGTCTCAAATCAAAATGTCGTAATACTTCTTAAGATAATCTGAAGTCAAAAAGGAACCTCGTTGGGTAGGATTATCTAACTCATCAATCTTGAACTTCCTCAGAAACTTAACTTTTTATAAAAGTTGATTCCTCTCGCTCGAATCTACTTCTGAAATTACTATTCACATTTCGCTCCCAACACACACAGTAGTTCCTATTCAAGATATCCCACCGTAGTCTTAGTTTCCGTTAAACATATTCTACTACTCCAAACTATATCATAATCATATATTTCAATCTTAAAGAATATGATTACACTCCTTCGTGCAACTATAACCAAAAAGGAATCACCTTTGTTTGAATCATCTAAAATCATAAATCTTGAACTTCTAACAACTTAGTTTTACTCAAGAATTCATCTTTACTACTCCCTGTTCAACCTTAGGGAAACTACTATAGACACTTCTCTATAAATCTTCAAACTCATAAAATCAATCTTAACCATGGATATTGATCATTACCCTAGATTCCTATAACAAAGATTCTGCCTCGATCAACATTTGAGTTATAATAATCACCTCACTTGCTGTTATTGATTTTAAAGATTCACATCTTACTAGCCACAACTATACCTCAACAAAATTCCCATCATTTCTCGTCTATCCCGCTAAAGGGATGATCCTAATTGGATACTACACTCACTCCCCAACCAACTTCCGAAAGATCGGATAGTTTTTCTCAATCGCTCCTCGAGTCAGTGATCCGTTGAACTCAATTCTAAACTCCTGTGATTCAACACTTAGATCAGATTTTCACGACGACGTTGATAGACTTCGGGTCTTCATTGTTGAAACGAAACTTGAAGATATTTCATGAAGTTTGATCATCCTTTGATACCCATGTCTGTTAGCTTATCCATTGCATAAAGTGGATCTTGACAGTAAGAAGGATGTTAACTTCGTCACCGTCCTGATGCTCGAACAAAACGTATCTCTTAAAGGTGTTCAATAAATTCATAACGTAAATCCATCGCAACACTAATATCATGACAAGGAAGGTCTCAAGCACCAAGTTATCTCTTTTTCATTGTAGTCGACTAACTCGACATCCTGGTGTGAATCGATACCCACCCTCATGATTACAAAAAGGCATGGTCTTGGAGATTACAAAAAGAAATTTTCAAGAAAAGAAGTTTCTTGATTTTCACTTTCACAAAAACTTAGAGGAGAATTTCATCAATTTGAAAGACACGGGAACATTCTCAGAGTGGAAAAAGATTCTCCAATTAGGTTCGTGGATGTAAAAGGCATGGCCAATACACATTTACAAACATGAATCTAATAGGGTTGCTCCTTCCATTAGAATTTCCTCGGATAGTTTTAACTCTAAGAGTATTCAACGTACTACAAGACGCTCACAAAGGATGATTTTAAAGGGCATTCAATCTGACAAATTGACCGGGTCACATTTACCAAGAATAAAAGTGACTAGCATGAGTTTCATTAAGAAATTTTTGTTATTAAGAAATTATTTGGGTTATAACTCAAGAAATAGTTATAACCAGCTTTAGGAGTCCTAATGGATTTCAAATCAAACTCGGAAAGTTTATCCGATACTCGCAAACTTGATTCACTACGATTGTTTGATACAACCATAGGGATTCGAGGAACAAAATATCACCGACACATTCATAAAGGATCAAATAGTACGGTGAAGAGTTTTTCTTAATCATGATACACTCATTCTAATAGTGAAGATTCGGATTGGCTTGACTCGACTTCAGACAAGCACGAAGGTTTTTGCTAAACATGCTTAATCCGGTTTGTTGCTGCCTTCCGTATTCTTCTCTAAACGGCGCATCTATAACCGATGACTTAACCCGCTCTCCGCCATGCGAAGAGTTGGTCTTTCCTCGTAAGGTGAGTCAACGGCTCCAAAATCTTAGACATTGATGAGCCTTTGAAATAACCGATTAGCTTTACAAACCATTTAATTTTAGCCATCGTCATGGGTCATTTTCACAAAAATGATGCTTCATCCTTATGAGCAACACTGACACTCCCTCTGGGGCACACTTGGTCCCCAAATCGTCTCGACATCAATCTCCCATTTAAGTCAAGTCATCTAACTCAACTAACTTTGGAGGCAACATCCTCCACGAAGCGATGGAGATCCGATTGAATCTAGAACTAGATCAATCGAAACTCTAGATCCTTCACAGGACAAACCTGGAACATCCTCGGGGAATACTCCTAAAATCTTCCACAACGGGTATTTCATTCAAATGTCCGACACCATCCCAAAAGGATAAACAAACGTGGTCAACATGAACCAACATACCATTTGCTAATCATGAGTTATCACAAGGTCTCAAACAGGTCATAACCCATCCAAAACACACCCACCGGTGTTGAGACATACATTGTTTCGACAAGGAAACAATTCAAGCAATGACCAAACAGATATCACACAACAAAAACATAATGGACATATTCCCCAAGTTCCCAAAAGACTCGACCAGCTCGATACCACCAATGTAACACCCTGGGCATTACTCCGAATCACATGTGGTAATAAATTAAAAAAAATGTTTCTTGGTTGCTTTTGAAAACTTCTATTATTTTCATAAATCTGAAAATATGGGGGCAAACACAATAGTACAAACTATATCATACTCGCCAACATACAAAGACTGATTTTATTCAAAAACAAACTCTTCTACAATGTACATATTTCTCTTGAAAATACTTCATTATTCACAACAATTTCAAAAAGGTTTTCAACCACATAAAACCGACTTTCTCAAAACATACAACCCCAAAAGAAAACATCCTAAGTTGGTCACTCTACAAGGCATCAACTCGAAAGAACTCCATAGTTCTTAACATTATAATCATCTCCAACCCCTTCAAGGATTCGGGATTAAATTCCAAAGTGAGATCAGAGCTTCTCAAAGACCACCGCCATAGTGTACCAAGGTACAATGCAGCCAAGAACCAGGAAAACCCGATATATCAGTAAGGGTGAGATACCAATATATGGATGAATTATGACGACTACATGTCCAAATACAAAACAACAAGAACAGATAAATATTCATATTCAACATAAAAATTATCAAATAGAGGCATAACATCAAAGCATAAACGTTGTTTTTGAAAACATATGGCACTTCTATATTTAAACTTTATGTCCTAATCTCCTGAGACCCCAACTTGCGTTTAAAAAAATGAGCTGATCGGGCTCGATTGACAAATAAGGCGCCACGTGTTTTTCCACAAGATCGCCCAAAACTCCCGCACAGAGGATAAACGTGTGTGGATGTCCCAGCATACCGTCCAACTCAAGGCACAGAACCAAGGCATATGGACTTCATTGTCCATCAAGGCACAATGATACAACGTCTTGAATATCTTAGCCAAGATATCCAGATTAACACCGGCGGCACGTCTGCCGAATAATGCATGTAAAAATGATTTTATTTTCACAACTTTTCTTTGTACTTCATTCTTTCCTTCGTCGAGGCTCAAGGCTCACGACCATCTATAAATTTTCAAAGTTTTCAAACTTTCATTATCAACACAGAACGTTTAAGTCCGAGTGTCCAATCACAACAGCCCTAGACCTGTGCATTAGTCTTAGACTTTGTGGTCGAGACAACAAGATTCACCTTTAACCACGCTCATCATGATGTATCTGGGACGCTGATACCACAACCATGTATGTAGTCCACACACCCACAACAACGTATATAGGACACATAATCCACAACATCGTGATACGGATCATAGATCCATGTACTTTATCGCAGAAAAACTAGCGTCCCGACGTCTCCTTAACATTAGATTTTTCAATGTTATTTTTCGCTTAGTGAAAATACAAATCCAAAACCAAAACCTCTGAACTTATCCATATCTAATATTTTCGTTGAGTAAAACTTTTGGCAAAAGAAAATTTTTCATTCAAATTCATTTTCTTAAACTTCGATTATAGAAAATCTACTTCTTTTCCAAAAATCTATTTTTATTTTGAAACTTTTTTCTAAAAACATTTGGAGCTTTTGCAAGAAAATCTTTTTAAAGTTTCAAAGTAACTTGTTTTTCTTTATGGTTTTGTACCATAAAACATTTTCAAAAATAAATTTTCTTAAGATAAAATCATTTAAGTTTTCATAGAATTTTCCTTCATAAGAATAAAAATAAAAATTTAAATTCTTAAATTTTCTTAGAAATTTTTGAAAAGATAGTTACTTTCTTTTTCTCCAAAAATATTTCTTCAACTAAACTTTTATTTTTCTGATATTCTTTGTATATTTTTCTTAAAGCTTTTCTCTTTATTATTAATTAAGCTTATAACCAATGTTAGGCTTTTCATGAAATCAACCAAACAGACTCATAACAGATATAACATACATCAACTGATTCATATATTCTTAAATAATCACCCAACATACAAATTTTAAACGTGTTATTCAATCAAATAAACCACTTAAATTATCACATCAAAACATTCAACCAATCCCTTAAGACAAAACAAACAACAAATAGTTATCGCACAAGCAAAACAACATAAGCCACCAATCAAAACTCAGCAAACGCACATAAAATCAATCACAAACAACATGTAGTTATCATAAAGAGCATCTCTCAGGCAGTCTCCCTTACATGATTCGATGGGTAGAAAAGTCTTTGTTTCCGTGTTGCCCTGAGCGAACTTCCTTGCCCACAGGCGTGCCACAAGTCTAAGAATTAAGCGAATGACTTAAATTAAAACAAAGTCATATTATCTTTCTAACACTACAAGAATTTTCCACTGTTTCCGTGCCTATGGCCCTGGGAAATCCATAAAACTGGGAAAATACACATTTCCCAAGGATGACCCACGGATTCGATCCCTCGGTGCCAATTTGGTTTGAACGCTTCCCACTGTATGCCCTGGGAAATACCCCACGGTCACACCTGGGAAATTTCCCACCTGACTACCTCCTCGGGAAAAGTTTCAGAAAAATCCTCGGGAAACGCTTTCCCACGAATTTCCTGGGAAACATTCCCTGGTTTTAACCGGGAAACCTATGTATTTTTTTTAATTGAAAAAACTTTAATTTATAGCTTAATACTATCAAAATAAAGCGTAATACTCAACAAAGATTGAATCAATGCAAAATAGGTTCAACACTTGAGGGAGCAACACTATCGGACCAATGCAATTACCGGCAGTGGCTCGCACGGTGGCCGAGATGGCGCTGGACCGAGAGGAGGATGACGGACCGAAGGAGGTTAAAGGGCAGCCCGTCCATACAAGGATCGAAACTTTATTTTGAGACTGTCAAAGAGAACTAAATTACCGGCTTGAAGAAACTCCGATTCAAAGTTTCCCTTCTTTGGAAACAGAGTTTGGTCACCGAGAAAGAGATTGGTCTGGTGAGATGGTGGTCAAAGTGCCAAGGGAGGTGTAGGTGTGAAGAGAGAAGAAGGATGATGATGAGAAGATAAAGAGCGTAACCATGGCTCGTGCATGTTGTCCATGGCTCCACACCAATTTCAAGTAACTCGAGAGTGAAGGAAGGCGGGGGGTTTCTAATTCCATATTTCCCACACGCCAAAATTGGGAACGGCGCTCAACATATTTCCCACGCCACACCTGGGAAACGGCGCCTAATGTAACATATTTCCCACGGCCAGACACTCTAGGAAAGTAGCCCAACATATTTCCCACTAGCATGTACTCGGGAAACGACGCCTCATGTAACATATTTCCCGTGGTCTAACCCGCGGGAAACAATAAACCGGGACACCCGCGCCCAATCCGTGGGAAAACAAGCGGGGAGCTGGCGCCTCATTACCCAAGGCCCAACCCGTGGAACCATAGAGAGAACTTTCCCAAGGCTTATACTGGGAAACGCCAAAATTTCCTAGGATTTTTTGCCCCTGGGTAATATGCTTGGGAAATAGCTTAAATTCTTGTAGTGTAAGTATAGGTTTTTGGCCATGGCTAGAAACAAAATGATGCTAGAGATGTCCAATCTTTTACAAATTCTTGGATTACATTTTGTCCAAGACTTACTTTTACACACACACACACACACACACACACACACACACACATACATATATATATTATATACTTTAATCCCATATTTTTATATATTTACATTAACACTTGTTTACAGTTCATTTTATACCAAAATCTTTACTTGATCATGTTAAAAGGTATTATTTTCAAAATCATATTTTTTTATTCAAAAATTATGATGAACTCTTTTATAAAAGCATTTTCGTAACAACAATGGTTTTAAAATGTGAATGATCACTCAAAAGACCTTTAAAATTTTTTGAAAATTTAATTGAAGGTACCTAACTCACATGTAAACACCTTACAGTTGGTTCCATGTAAAAATTTGAAGACATTAATTTATTAAAAATCACACACTGCCTATGATTGTACAGGATTTTCCGTAAATCCAAGTTCACCAACATGTAAATTTATCAAATTGTTTCTCTTTATATACACATGTAAAAATCTCAAATATTCAACCAAACTTTAGATATACATCAATATTAACCCATAAAATTTTATAAAGTTTTTAACCTTCAAAATCATATTTAGAATTATCATGCAACCAACTATGTTCATATTTTCATAGAGTAATTTGGTTCTACTTTGGTAGGTGTTTTAACCCAACAAATCTTATCCAAATATCACATATTATATATCAAATTGAAGCCCCAAAAGTCTTATTTCCAAATATGTATTTAGTTTTCAGAAATAAGTTTTATATCTTGCTGTCGAATCAATTTTACCCATGTTTATCCACACCCTGTTATTATCTTCACTCTAGCATCATCCACAAGCCATAAAACCAACATGCAAGGGTCCTAGGCCATCAAAAAATACATGCAAGGATCCTAGACCCTAAAAACATACATGCAAACATATATCAACAAAAGTAGTAACCATTTTTATCAAATAATGGTTCAAACAAAGAGTCGAGAGAGGGATCTTTAAATCAAGTATAAGAAAATCGAACAAAAACATCAATTTTCCCACATAGGGTTTTCGCCACCCTATAGCAAATGGGTTTGGAGAAGTTTTTATTACATGAAAGCATGTGAGATGAAGGTAAGGGATACATAAGAGTTCATAAAATTGGTTTTCTATTAAAAATATTTATCTAGGAATTTTCTAGGAATTTTTAGTGAAATGTTTGAACATGCAACTATGAAAGAGCAACATGCAAGTAAATTGAAAGAAATTTTTTGAGAAGATGAAGAGTAAGGAAGAAGAATTATACCATTGATGATGAAGAGAAGATGAAGATGAAAAGGTTGCTAAGCTCCCAAGATTAACAATGAAGAAAATGAGTGAACAAGAGAGCAAGTAGGTGAGTGTGTGAGTGAGCATAAAGAGAGAAAATGATGAAGTAGGGTATTTATAGAAGAAGGCGGGAGGGGGGGCGCAGATTGGAGTGGAGGAAAATGAGGGACTTTAAATATTTTTATAAAATACAACTTGATTTTTATTAAAATAATGGGGTAACTTGTAAAAAAAATAAAATGATGACGTGTAATAAATGAATTCACTATTCACATCAAATCCATCAACTTATTTTTACATCAGGTCTTTCAATCTGCACCTAATATATTTTAAATTAATTTGTTTCGCCCAGGTTCCATTAATTTTCCAACTGAAAACCAACGTATTTCATTCATAAACTTTCATCCAGAAAATTAATTATTGAAGTAATTAGAAATGAAAAATTTTAAAATCATGGGAATCGTTGTAATCGTGTTAAAAAATTTTACAGTTTCATTTTATTAGTCGTAAATTGGTTTCTCGTAATAAAGAAAAGTCTTATCGATAAGGAAAACGCACGCTTTCGCCTGAAATTTCAACCTGAGTTTAAATAGTAGCTTCCCACTATAAAATAAATCATGAGAGTAATTTTGGTTTATTAAAATAATTTCTCAAATCTAAAATAATAAACACACATATACATGTATAAACATAGATTATTAAGAAACGCAAAAATCGGAGTGATACAAGAACATCCTAACTTAATAAGCCTCAATGTTTTGCTTTTACTATTTACTGATTTGGCGGATTGTCCACAAATTAAGGAGAGATAATTAATTTTTTATTTGTGATTTCCTTCTGATTTTTATTTATTAAAATGATTTAGGTTCCTTACACAAGAAGATTTCCTCGGATTAGACTATTGAAAAAGGATAGCTTAGCTAGCCTATACCATCTACTAAAAAGAGGATAGGATCCTCCACTCCTTTCTCAAAGTTACGTTATTTTATTTTAACAAAGGACACCGACTTGGCGCCTCTCTCCCTTTTTGGGTCAAACCACAGTAACTCCTATGAGTGGACATAAAGTTTATCAGAGCATAGATGATTGGGTTCTTAATATATGATAGTAACCATTTCATTGTTACTGCCAAGAGATCAAGACACCACATCTCCACCCAAAACCTTAAAGATTGAGTATATAGGTCACCTCTCTTATATATCATCTATTTAGCTCCGTTCCTGATAATGGGACTAACCACTCACACTTGAATTTCCAATAATCTCCCTCAAGTGTGAGTCTCCCATATCACTATACTTGCACCACTGTTACCAACCAACAGACACGCTGCCCTTGACTCCATCAGCGTCTGGAAGATTCCCCGATATAATGATCCAATACACTGGATCCACTCCCCGCCTCCACCATCGTGCCAAACCATGGCACTACCTAATCAATGTGGGACTAACCACCACACTTGAATTTCCACCTCCTCCTCCTCCTCCTCCTCTCCCTCCTCCCTTCTTCTTCATCTTTCTCCTCCTCCTCCCTCCTCCTCCCTCCCCTCCTCCTCCTCCTCCTCTCCTCCTTTCCAAGGAGTCATCTTGGCTATTCTGCTTCCTTTCAAGGGAATTTGGGTTTGATATTAATATTGACTCGAATGAATCTCGTGTCGTCATGGATATGGATATCGAGGAAGTGCGATGGTATGGACCATATTTTAATGCATAATATGTTTCTATTGAGTATTTAAGTTTTATCATTTTATGTTGTCACAATGTTTTTACTCCGGTGAGGTGTCAAGGAGAGAATGGGTGAGATGGTCCTTCTGTGCTCGCCGCTCCTCCTCGTGGGGCGTTAGCATGGCCACCAGCTGCCGAGGTCACCGCCTCGACACGAGGACTCTTTACCTTTTCATCCAACTATTCAACCAAGATTTGATAGGTTCATCCCCCTTGCTTCCTATGACATTCCCCATGATTCCATTCATCATTTTCTCAATCAAAGTTAGCATTTTTAGATTCAATCAAAGTTAGCATTTATGAATCTACATTATTGTTGGAGTGATTGATTATGAGAAAGAAGCAAAGATGAAGATGAAGTAGAAAGAAGAATGAGGAGGAGAACAAAGTATGGGGAAATGAGGGAGGTGATGCAGGACCTAGGGTTATTGCTCGGTTTCCATGGGGTGAAGTGAAGAAGTTGTTAAAAATTAAGTTTAACGATTTTTTATTTTTATTTTTTAAAAAAAGTGATTTAACAAAAAAAATTAAATTCGAATTTTAAAAATTAAATAAAATGACGTGGAATAGGTGATGTGGAAGGACAACCCATGTAATCCATCCAGGGCGGGGGATTTGGGACAAGACAACGCCCACGCTGCCAAAGCTAACAACCATCTATACTTGCAAGGACCGGAACAAAAAAGTTCAACTCTACAGAACCAAAACTCAACAAAAGTTTATACATGACCGATTTCTAAAACACCCCTACTTGAGGTTTAATCTCCAAAAGTTCATTAAAACTTTTTTTTTTAATAAGCTAACAAGTATAATGATATAGAGTATAACAGTGAAAAAGTGATTGTTATGTGGTCCAATATTGGGTCCTCGTGGATATGGTTAATTCTCAACCAAATGCTATAACTTTGCCCCTTGTGCATACTAATGGCTACTTAGGTGACTTAGTTGTTGTTTTGGTTGATAAATTAGTTTTGTTTATAGCTCTTTTGTATCTATATTTCTTTGTATATGGGTTTAGAATATCACCTGTACTCTTATAAATATAATTTTTGCTTATAAAAAAAAAAAACAAGTGAACTAATGAACTACTTTCTTCCATGCAGCAGCACTTTGCGTGTGTAGAGTTAATGTCGGTATCCTGCAAAAATTCAAACCATAAGGGGCCAAGAGCGTGCAGGCAGAGCCCTGCCTGTCTTACTTTAAGAAGAAATGTGTTTGGACACACGTGAGAGTGAGTGATATGAAATAGGAAAGAAGTAGATAAGAAGAATTATATAGAATGATGCCTTATAAGTAAAAGTGATAAATCGATGGATTAATAAATTTTTATTGGGATCTTAATGAATGGATTATTAAAACAATTCATTAATCTATTATAATCCATAAAAATTCTTTTAAAAAATTCAATCCATCCATGATCCATTAAATAAAATCCATCCAATCCATTCATTAACAACTTTTTATTGATGGATATTCAATCCATCCACTAAAAATTTATTTTAAGAAAATTAAATAATTTTATATCCTCTTTATCCATACACAAAATATTTTTAAAAATAAAATAATTTATAAAAAAAAATTAAAATATTATCTCTCTCACAATCGCTCTCCTCTTTATTCCTTTCTCTACTCTCTCTTTCTCTCCCCCTTTTTTCCTACCCTCTATCTTTACTCTCCCTCCACTCTATCTACTGAACCATTTGTATCACGCCATTTTTCTATTATTATACTGGGAGTTATTAATCGCGTGCATCACAAAGAGTTGTTTTGCCACAACTTCCATGATTTTGTTTTTTTCTAAAACCCATAAAGACTTTGGGCTTCAATTAGCTTCAATACTTTTTTTTTTGAAGTTTCTAAGCAAAAAAAAAAAAGACAACGAAAAAGAAAAATCGGACGTGATAACGTGGATCAAACTGATTCTTGAGAACAATTAATTAGTTAATACTTAATGTAACAAAAAAAAAAAAAAAGCAGATAACACTACAAAACCCATTTAGCGGACCGAAGATATCGGTCGCTAAACATGATAAATCCTGTTGCTATATTGTGTAGACCCAATTAAGGGGCAGCGTAGAAACCCTGGTTGCTAAATGTAATTTCCGTCGCAAATTTTGCGGCCGATATTTCGCCACAAAATTATATATTTCGATCGCCGTGATAAAGTTGGTTGACGCTGAGCTAACCGAATTTGGCGGATCGATATTCGCAGCTATTTTGGTCGCAAATTTTGCCATTTTTTTTATAAAAATTTTCCCCCTGTGAACTTAATCCTACTCGACCAAATTTTGTTTTTCAACTCTTACCCCATTGATTTTTAATTCATGGGAGTATAAAAAATACACCAATATTTTTGTTGAATAAATAGAAAACGTAGGGATCGATGTACTAACGATCCAAAACACCACAAATCAATATGATCAAGAAAACACATACATTAATTAACGCAAGTTTTAAAAATTGTTTTTAAAAAAGTTTAATAATGTACTAATTAACGATCAAAACATAAAAACACACCACAAATAATAAGTACTAATCAAAATATCAAAACTCATCCATCTTCCAAAGGGATGAACATGTAGCCGAGAACACCCAAAATACTTAAACTAGGGGGTGATCATGAAATTTGATTCCACTCAAACCGACCAACCGGTTAGCATTTTTGGTGAAACGAGCGGTTGGATTCCTTCAGGCGGATTAGGCGAGAAAATAGGTTTTATATGGATAGTTACTGGGTCAAAGTTCGTTTACGAAAAATTTTCATCCACCAGTCTGCAACCGACCCACTACTAACAAGAAAAAAATCCGTAAATATTGATTTAAACATTAGTGGGCCAAGGCCCAATTCTTACCTTGCAGCTTTTAGCTTTACTCTAGAATATTACATAAGTGACCCAACAATCCCAAACTTCCTAAATACTAACCATCTCCACGCACCCAACACTCCCAATATGGTAAAGATAATAAATAAAAACAAAAAAATCGTTTCTCGTCTTCCTAATTCCCTCCTCGACGGCTGCCCGACTCTCACCTCTTACCTTCCCACTAGTCGACCTTCACTGCTTCACAAAGTCACCAACAAGGCAACCTGCGTTGCGATACGATCTTTGGAGTTCATACCCACCACACGTGACACCACTCTCCGACTGCCGCCGACGGGGCCGACAGCACCAGGGTCGTGGTTCTTCCTCTCCATGCCATACTCTCCTGGTGGGCCCACCTCTCATCGCTTTGTCCGTATAGCACCAAGGACATCGTATGGCCGGATCCGTGTTGGTGAACGGAGATCTGGCGTCTTCTTCCTCCTCCACGCCATACTTCTGGCCGATCTTCTTCCTCCGAATGCACATAGTGGGAGACGGAGAGTGTTCCCGGATTCACGACATGGTGGAGTTTGGTGAACGAGGATGGTGTTAGTGTTCAAAACGTGAGTGTGAGCTCTCATTTTTTTTCTTTTTTTTGTAAAGCTTTCAGATCTATTCTTCTCGCTTCCCGGTTCGGGTTTATGCTCAATTTAATTGGGTCTCACTTTTTTTATTTTTTCTTAAACAAAATGAGAAAATCCCGCTGATCGCGCAAACCGACCGACTCCGCCCGCAACCCGAGCCAACCCGCCACCCGACCCATCCTCTAGTCATAATGGGCGAAAATGGATTTGATTTTTCTTACATAAACCCACCTCGAACCCGACAATCCCAACTTTGAACCCGACTGAACCCACCGATGCTCACCCCACTTAAACTTTACCAATACACCGGTGGACAACAAATACAACTCCCAGATACCATTTGTGTTCATTTTGCAAAATATGGGCGATCCTCATGGATTACTATATTCCCATTGAACATTTCCGCATTTTGTCTTCAATAGTCACAACACGCGTGTATTCCTCTTTTGCAACGAGCGTAATGATCGGCGAGGATTGAAATCGAAACCTGTAAATATACAATCCCAGAATGATTAAATTTCTCTAACCATCATTCGTGAGATCCCGATCGTTATTCTTAAGTTGATGAGATACACATTCGGTCTAAATGGATGACTGTCTCAAAACATTAGTCGGATCCATTTTTACGATAAAACGATAAGGAAAACAAGTCATATGTCTAAACTTCATCATGATGAAAGAAAAGAATGGAGATCCATGTAGCATACTAACATGTTAAAATATAAAAAGAAATGCAACTCATTACCTTTCTGGTTAGCAAACATAGTAGTTTTCAGAAGGCGATGCTTTATTCGTTTTGAAGGATGGTCATAGAGAGGACTTTTCCTCGGAAATGCCTAGATAACCTAGGGGTAAGGATGGTCATCAACAACTATTTTTGGAAAGCTCCATTGCCAGTTGAAACAAATGAGTAGGAAGCTGAGTTAGTTTATAATATTGTGACGAGATTCTTTCTAATGTGAATAATGTTTGAATGATGACGGCACGTCATGTGACACGGCAAATTGTTCCCACCCTTCCATTTTATCTAACCCTATACTTAATCCTTCATTATCTAAGACCCTCGCCTAAAGCGTAATTAAGAAAACATCAAACTCAAGAATCCATCCAAGCCATAATACCTAGAGCATCGTTCCCCGGAGAAGGCATATGTTTCATTAATATTGAATCTCAGTTAGGAACCTAAGCTTTCGTAGCTAATAATTAACTCTAGCAAAAAATAAAACCATTGACTTATAGGGATTGGTAAGATACTTCAACAAATATATATTCGGGCATATTTCAATACAAACTTAGATAAAATATATTAGCAAGTATCCTATTGAGCTCCCGTCTCCCACTAACAATAACACATAATTGTCAAACACATGCATAATCTAAATTAGCAACACCAAATAAGCATCCCACTTTTTGAGCAGATCACATCCTATTGAGCCTCGCTCTCCAGCTAATGCATCAAGGGCATAGAATTGACACATTCATCCCTATGGAGGCTTCTCTCTACACTAACAAACAACATATAAAGTTGATACCTCTGAATCATTTTAATCTACAGTAAATACAACCAGTGATCCTCATAAAGCTCAAACTTTCCACTAAAAAACAATATATTCAATTGCAACCCAGCATATTTCTAATCTCCATATACACAACCGTAATCCCGTTGAGTGCTCTTTCACTAACAATCAACAAATCAATTGAAGTCTTCAAGCACCACCAGCAACAAAGAAAGATAGGAGTATTTACTGACCTCAACTCCAAGCAAGTGAAAGTGAAAATCAGGTATGACTAGAGTGGTTTATCAATAAACAAAGAAAACTGTAGAAAAATAATAAACATCATCAAAGGTCTCCTTGTGATAAAAGTATAAACATGAAATCATTAACCTCTTACGGCCACTGCCACTCATGAAAGTCAATAAACAAACATTTCATTACATATCAAATATCATAGTTTGTTGTTGCGGCATTGTTTTAGTGGCAAAGCAATAAAACCAAAAGGTATGTTGTGTACTTCCCAACAACTTATATAGTGTGCCCGGAAGTACGTGGTGGGTAGCGAACGGAAGGGAGAGAGTGGGGAAGCGAGAAAGTAAAACCCCATATGAGAGGTAAAATAAAGTAATAATAAAAAGAAAAGTGGTAAAATGGAGCAATGCACACGGACAAACCGAATAAAGAAAGATGTTCCACAAGATGACTTAAAGTAAACAAAAATCCTCTTAGGCAATAACCATAGCATAAATCATAAAAGGTCAATCAAATTAAAACAATGATCATTCAGTTAAGGTAAGGAAAAAAAGCAGATTAGAAACCCATCGGATATATGCGTAAAAGGAGTGGCCGATAATGATCCTATAAACACTAAAATACATAACTCAAGTAGTCATAAAGTAAATTTGAAAGTAGAAGCAAAACTAATCATGTCTGCACCACCTAGCAAAAATATAGTCTTTACAAATCGTTTTCAAAGCTTTTCACCAAACACCGGTATCATTACCTCAACACCTATCACTCATTGTTTTAAACAAGACAATAATCCCCTTGTTCTTTACCCATTGGATCAATACCAAAACAATTTAGCAAGTAACAAAACAAAAATCTAATTTTCAATCATAAAACAATCATCAACAGCAACATCACATAGATGGGCAAGTTCAACAATTATAACCTACCCCTGATACCAAGAGATTTTGGCGGTGCGGCGGTTCAGAAGTGTGCTCTCTCGTCACGCGCAAAACCGGCAAAAACGTAGTCACTGCAAACCCCGTGAAAACCGCAGAGAGAGAGACAAGAGGGAGAGAGAGAAGGAGAGAAGAGGAGAGGGAGAGAGAGAAGGAAGGCGAGAGAAGGAGAGAAGGAGGGAGAGAGAGGTGCTTAATGCGGGTATGGAGGTGGTGGGGCGGGAGAGGAGTGCTCACCCGCTGCGTGTGAGAGAGAAGAGAAGAAAGAGAGAAATGGGGGAAGAGAGAGGAAGGAAATCGCATTTAGGGATTTGTTTTTAAGCGACCGAATAATCTCGGTCGCTAAACAAAGTTAATTTGAAATTTGAATTCATAAATTTAGCTGATCGTATTTTAAAATCTGGAGCCGCTAATCGCCATTTCATTTTAATTTTTACGCTGCCGCTTAGCTTAATTTATTTAATATCGGTTTGGAAGATAAATAAAATTCAACCGCTGTACGAACTCCGCCTTCGCCATTTCTACGCTTAAAAGTCATAAATTTTTATTTTTACTTCTTTATTTTACATCGGAAATAGTAGACTGAGCAATCACACGCTTCTATTTTGGCCGCAATATCAACTCTAATCAGTGTTTGATTTAGACCCTACAATCGATCACTATTTCTGCTTAAATAAGAATTAACAAAATTCGCTACTATTTTTTGCCGCTAAATAACCTTTTTTTTGTAGTGTAAATAAAATAAAAATAGTGAAGAAAAAATAAGAGGAATGTAAGAAAAATTTAGATGAGTTTTTTTTGCTTTGTTGCTAAATTTACGCTTTTTTTATCTTTAAAATAATAATATGAAAAATTGGTTTTTATTCTCAAGGTGCTTGATCCATTACATTTTTGATTGTCAGTCCAATGGATTTTAAAATATTTGATGGATCATAAACCATCCAATGAAAATAATCCATCCATTCAATCCATTTATATTATTTTATAAACAATAACGGATTTCTTTGATTTTCTCACGACTAATTTACTTGATTATCATGATAAATTGATCATTCCACCATCTTTACTTATAAGCTTCAGTGGACTGTGGACCAAAGCTCAACAATAGCTTTGGGTTATGGTTCCCATCCAAGTTCATAAATTCTTCAAAAAGTGGCATTATAACTTTAATCATCTTAGACCTCCTAAGTTTTAGAGTACTGTATAGTCATGAAAAAAGACATATAAAGAATATCGCATCCCATTTTAGGACACATAAATATGTTGGATGATTGCAAACTGTAAATATGCTATAAGTTCTGCTGGATTATGCATGGTAATTTTGTATGGTTTTTAAGCACTGGTATGACTCCTTAGTTCAGTTAAGGGTTAAAGCATAGTGATCTAGTTTCAACAAAAATGTTGTTTGATATAAAAAGTGTAGGGGGTGCCCTAATAGAAAACAAATATTTACTGAGAAGGTTTGAGAAGTGACAAAAAATGAGACATCGACACAGTGAAAAGAGTAAACTCACGGAATTATGTGTAGATAAGAAGTGGAATTCAAAGACTAAGGGAAAAAAGATTCCTTATAACCTTGGACGGGGAGGTCAAAACGAAATGTCAAATGGTTCCAACTAAGGTTCAAATCCTACCCAAATCGAATCTTGACGCGATGACTTGGCTTGGAACGCTATCGAAATCGACGACGATTGTGGAATACACAAAGACCGATCATATTATCTAAAGAATATTTGCGACGTGATTTAACGCAACCGGACAAGCGATCATTGATTTCAAAACCTTAGTTCCAACCCAAGATATTGATATTCTACATTTTTATTCAAACAAATAGTTTAGCTAGTGTTTTATTTTTTTATGAAAATATATTTGTAAATGATTGAAATCTTGAACTTAACAGAATCCCTTCTAACTTCTAGATCCAAAGCATATATAACTGTTGTCCGTGAAACCCCCAAAGGCCCTACAAATGGGTTACTGGTGTGGTAAGTAGGGGTGGGGCTAAAAATAAAAAGTAGAAGAAGATAACACTACATTTTCAGTTTTTCACCACAGAGGATGATTGTGGTCCTTGAGCCTGAAGCAGGTAATTGCTGGAAAACACCACAATTAATTAAGTAGGAAGAAATTAACAAACTACAGATTAGACAGATAACTTTGATCAATTATAGTTAGATAACAAAAATGAGTAAATATAACTATAAAGTGAGTGTGAATAAACATGTGCCCAAATATATTATTCATATTTATAAAATTATATATATATATATATATATATATATATATATATATATATATATATATCTGCATTATTCAGCATGCATTGTGTAAGCGCAAAAAATCACTATCCCACTTACCAAAAAAATGCGATAAGAAATGGTTCTTGTCCCTGAGCTGTCTGCCAAAGCTGCACTGTTCAAAGGCAAGTGAATGAAGTGGAGAATGCTGGAGAGTATATAAAGCCAGCCACATGTTGTTTAAATATAATTTAGTTCCTATCCTATGTGCCTAGCTGAGCTGTCACTGCTTAAGCCTGGCAACACTGAGGATCGGACACATATATAAGCATATAATTAAGCTGACAAACTTAAAGTCGTCGTTACCATTTTGAACTTTGAATCCTTGAAGGACTTCCAAGAAGAAAAGAGATTGGTTTTTGGAAATGAACTTAATTGCCTCCTTTTGTCTAAATCTCTTGTTCCAATAGTTTGGATGTTGCTAGTACAGATTAGATATATAAAGAGAAATACTTGAGCAACAAATCAAAGGAGCTAAAGAAATTTGAGCAAAAGGACATATATAGAACCAACCTTAACAAGAAGTACATAGCATTTTGATTTATATTTCAAGAATTTAAGTGCTTTTTTATAAGCAAATGTTAGTGAGTTAATGCTAGTATTTTTGTTAATGGGTAAGGTTTAAACCTCAACCTACTTATCACTCTACTCTTTAACCCACAACCAAACCACATTATGACTCCCTTCAAGAAATTGCTATGTAATAAAATATTATCCACTCTTCCTAAGAACTTCGGACTTGCCTTATCATGAAGCAATTTGAAGCCCTTGAGGGAGTGAGCAATGAATGCTACCAGTTGCCCACCATGCATAAAATCCAAGGTTGGCCGAGAAAGTGACATATGGAATTGAAGCTAGCTTTGATATGAAATAATGAATCACTGAACTTTGCATATGGGATACCAGCTTATTGACTCTTCCTCTAGGCCTCTTTTCCCCGTACTTGGACCAACCCAGTTGCAATAAAAATGAAGACGTTTATTAGATGGTCCTGGATGGAAGCCCTTGAGGGAGAGGAATAACCAACCCTTGATTGATTCATTTTTTTATCTTATTGGCCTGACTTATTCCTTTGAATGTTTCTATAGGAGCCCTTTTATTTATAATTAAAAAAAAATAGAACTGTTAAAAAACATAGTAAATGTTGACTCCTAATGTATGTGGGGTCTCATATATTGACATTTGAAGTTTTGTGGCAAGATTAGATCCTTTGCTAATTCCTATCCAAATAAGATTGCTCTTGCTGAAATGAGGGATCTTATTGCATCGACGAAGATGACATTGATTAAGCCATCCATGTCATTGAACATTAATTGATTTGAGTGTGGGCTCTCATCCATTGGTTAGAATGATTAATAAGTAGGATGGCCTTTTGCA
>CM061064.1:209634337-209660010 GCA_030762895.1 Sophora flavescens | reverse complement strand
ATGTGGTGAAGGGGAGATTTTCAACTTAAGAGAAATATATAAATTTTTTTTCAACTTTCTCATCCCACAATTTATTTTTCAAACTACCTCTTTACCCTTTTTGCAATACTTTAAAAGGTACCATACCAAGCATCATTCATCAAATTATTTCAAGGTACCAAGAAAATTATTTTATTCTTTTAGGCTCAAAATTGGGCAACTAAGGGGTAGCATTTAATCAATCAAAGCTCAGATGGCCGGAAAAATACCTAGTGCCTCAATCACTTTCAAATATGTTTTCAAATTTTTTTTAAGTTTCAAAAGGGTTTCAAGTCAAGTTCTAGAGAATACAATCCAAGAGGAATAAAACACTCTATCACAAAGGATGGGGTAGATTTAGTGAGTACCCCTTTCAGGCTCAAAATCTCACATTCAGTGGTTTAAAATCAATGAGAAACACAAGTCTAAGGAACCACATGCTAATTATCAACTATCAAAAGATCATCTCAAGCATTTTTATTTTTAGCCTATCACAAGAATAAAAAAAAATTGGGTTCAAAAATTCACTATCTCAATTTATTTGGCACCAAGTTCTCACAATTGGATGCATAATCTAAGCAAAGGGCAATCTAATCATGTGATCATGCAAAACTACGCCTATATGAATGCGACATGAAAAATGTAAAAATTCAAAAAATTGCAAAAATACCCCTACCCCAAACTTAAAAACTTACATTGTCCCCAATGCAAATAATCAAGTCGGAGAGAGGAGAAAAATGGAACAACTCACCGAGGTGGTAGCAGGTGCTGGCTCACATGCCTAGTCAAAGAGATGGTGGGAAATGCGTCACGACCGTGATGCTCATCACGGCTAGGCCGTGATCAATTCTAGCCTATAGGAGCTGGCCTGTCACGGCCGTGAGTTCCATCACGGCTAGGCCGTGATACATTCTGATCTTCAGGGTCCTTCTCATCACGCCCGTGATGGCCATCACGGCGTGGGCGTGGTGACTTCTGACTTTATTGGTCCTTGGATTTTTGCCCTTCCTTCCTTCTTAACCTGAAAACACTTGGCAAAACCATCAATTAGTTATCTTTCTTCTCTATATCTCCTCAAGTTATTCAAAAACAAATGGAAAAGGGAAAGAAAACTTGGGCTGCCTCCCAAGAAGAGCTTATTTACGGTCTTAAGCTTGACCATACTTCTTTCAATCAACCGGGGTCGGCTGGGCCTAGAAGTGCAAGAACACTTCTCTTCCATGGAAGTCCTTCAAAGAGCCGATTTTGTTCGTATGGCCAATTGCGCTTTCGCTTTGCTCTTTTCACTCTGGGTTTCATGGTCTTACTTCCTCCCGGCGGAAGTTTTATCTCCACATGAGGAGCAACTCCAACTTCATCACCATTTGGTGCATCATTTGTCTTGATAAGCTTAGGAGTTGCTTCCATGTTAAGCTCTTCCTTCACTTCTGGAGACGTTATATCGATCATGCACACATGACTCTAAAAAGGAAGGTTGTTATATGAGGTAGTCAAATCAAAATCTACCCTACCTTCCTCTACATTCAGAGAGAGTTTGCCATTCTTTACGTCTATTATCGCTCCAGCTGTGGCCAAGAATGGCCTTCCAAGAATGATAGGGAATTTAGAATTCCCGTTCATATCCAACACCATGAAATCGGTAGGGATGAAAAATTTCCCTACCTTTACGGGGACATTCTCTAGTATGCCTAGAGGAGTTTTAGTTGAGCCATCCACAAATTGTAAAGAGAATTGGGATGGACTCAATTCCTTGGTTCCCAACCTCTCAAAGATAGTAAGCGACATCAAACTCGCACTAGCCCCTAAGTCACATAAGGCTTGGTCTATTTTCACCTCTCCAATTAAGCAATCAATAGAGAAACTACCTGGATCTTTTAGTTTAGGAGGCATATTAGTTTTTATCATGGCATTATGCTCCTCAATTAAGCTCTTAGTTTCTATTTCTACTTGCTTTTTCTTGACCAACCATTGTGGGAAAGGTATTGGGGGTTGGTACGGTGGTGGAAGGACATATTTTGGCTTTATCTCCTCATCTTCGCTCATGTTCTCCTCACATTCCACATCCTTTTCAGCTACCCCAAGCTTATCATCCCTTAAGTATGTAGCAATACAATGTTCATTGGGATTAACTTCGGGTTGTCCCGGAAACGTACCCTTAGGTCTAGAGTATGTACTAGCTTGTTGGGCAATTTGAGTTTCTAACATCTTATTATGGATGGCTAAGTTATCTACCTTAGATGCTAACTCTTTTATTGCCTCATTGACTGCCCTACCTTGTTGCATAAACTTTTCATTTTGTTTTGTTTGAGTTTCAACAAAGTTTTCCAAGAGAGACTCGAGTTTAGACTTTTGTACCTGAGGATACCCCGATGCGGGTTTCCTATTACCTTGGCCTTCTTGGAACTCGTGGTTCAACGTGTTGTTGTAGTTCCCGTAGGAGATGTAAGGGCTATTCTTCCTTCCTTGGTTGTAAGGATTTGGGGGAGCGTAGTTTGGTAACTTCGGGTTCGTGTCATAGAAGTTGTGACAAGAGTTCACTTGTTCCCCCGAAGCACCGGATCCATGAGCAATACCATGTGGGCACTCCATTATGTCATGTCCCTGCATTCCACAAATCTCACAAACAATATTAGTAGCACCTATTGAACTCACATTAGCCTTTTCAAGCTGATCAAAGTGTTTATTCAGTGAGTCAATTTTAGACATGATAAGATCAGTGCTATTCATTTCAAACTTACCCCCCGAAATCTTTTTCGGGTTATTACCTCATTCCGAGCCCCATTGGTGGTAGTTGGTGGCTACGTTTTCAATGATATTGAATGCTTCGGTCAGAGGTCTATTCATAAAGGCTCCGCCAGCTGCGGAGTCAAGTGACACCTTCGAAGTAATCCAGTCCGTTGTAGAAGGTGTGCACTAATAACCACCTCTCGAGTCCATGATGTGGGCAAGACTCTAGCAACCCTTTGTAGCGATCCCAAGCTTCGGATAAGCATTCTCCGTCCTTTTGGAAGAAGCCGGTGATCTGAGTTCGTAGGTATGCCGTCTTGGATGGAGGGAAGAATTTCTCCAAGAATGCCTGCTCCAGTTGGTCCCAAGTCGACAAGGTATTAGCCGACACTTGCTTCAGCCAAGCTTTTGCCTTTCCAGTAAGAGAGGAGGGGAATAACCTCAAGCGTATAGCATCAATTGGGGCACCATGAATCCTAATTGCATCGATGAACTCCAAGAATGTCTCCACATGATCAGTCGGGTCCTCCGAGGACAATCCTCCGAATTGATGTTGCCTAATCATGCTAATTAGCATAGGCGGTATAGTGTAGTTCTCCACCTTGATCTCTTGCCTAGCAATCCCAGTTCGCAAATCCCTAGCATTTGTGGCTGCGTAGTCCTTCAGTGGTTTGGTATCCGGTAGATTCGCCATGAGTGGAATGGGAATCAACCTCTCTCTCTCTCTCTCTTTGTATCCTCCTACGTCTATGAAAGGTCCTTTCGATTTCGAGGTCAACCTCAATAAGGTTTCCAAGACTTAGGGATCTTTGCATAAAAGAGAAAAAAAAAAACACAGAGAGATAGATACTCTAGGAAGAAAAAGAGATAAATGAAAAAAGATATTTTTTTTAACAAAAAACAATTAAAAAGAAAAAAGAAAAAGTCCAGAAAAATCAACTTAAAAATTAAATTGAGATTCAAGGAAACACAGTCCCCGGCAACGACGCCAAAAACTTGATGTGGTGAATTCCGGTAAGTGTACCGGATTCGTCGTCAAGTAATAAAAAGATCGATCCCACAGAGACCGTGATCTCAAATCACAACTAATTATTAAATCAATAAAACTGGACTATATAAAAAAAGGGATTTTGAAAAGATTTGGTTTTTGAAATAAGACTAAACTAGAAAATCATATAATTAAGAATGCAATCAATTAAAACAGAAAAGTAAATCAATTAGGGGTTTTTCAAATCTAAAGAGATTCCTAGGAATTGGGTTACCAACAAGATTGTTCATGTTACTAAATTGACTACCCCTTGTTAATTATCAAAATTGCCTTGACGACGAATTTATCCTAAATAAGTTAATTCTCCCTCTCGGGTTACAAAAACAGTACCCAATTAAACCAACCCCTACTCTCGTGGTAGTTGAATTTAGATTGAACCCTTTAAGATTTGTGACAATTCGTTAATCCTTGAAGGACCGCTTCTAACTCTCATGATTTAAGTCATAAGTCTGATTCTATAGATCCGATACCTAAGTTCACTGCTAGGTTCCTCCTTAGAGTATCTACGACACGCAAATAAGTGGCCATCGAATTTATGAGTAATTAAAACAATAGAAATCAGATCTAAATCAAAATCGAAATTAACAAAGGTAAAACATCAATTCATAACATAAATCAGATCTTGGGCATAGCCCCAATCCCTAGAAATAAAGCTACTACTCAAGAATTGCCATGGTGATGACAAGCTTGGTCAACAAAAACATAAAATAAAACCTAAGAGAAGATAAGAAGAAGAAGAAGAAGAAGAGAGATCCTAAATTTTTTGCCTATGTGTAGCAGCCCAAAAAGTCTCTTTTTTTCTTTGCCTAATTGCCTTATTTATAGATTAGGGTAATTTGAATCCCAATCAAACACAAATTCAGATTAAATCAGTTTCTTCAGATCCAAATATTGTGTGTCACGGCCGTGATGGCCATCACGACCAGGCCGTGACGGATTCTGCCTTGGGCGTTGCTTTACTGATTGGTCTGTCACGGTCGTGACCATTATCATGGCTAGGCCGTCACCACCATCACGGCTAGGCCGTGATCAGTTCTGCCTGTGAGGGTCTGGTTCAGCTGACATGTCACGACCGTGATGGGCATCACGGGCTGGCCGTGACAAGTTCTGACTTTTCCATTCTTTCTTTTAAGCTCTACTCGATCACGACCGTCATGGCTGTCACGGCTAGGCCGTGATGGGCTCTGTTTCGCTCATTTTCTTAACTTTTCAAGCCCCATCTTCCTGCAAGTTCCATCATGGTTGATCCCGAGCATTTAATCCTTAATTCCTGCACAACAACAAAACCGCCTTACCCGTTCCAAGGTAAAAACTAAACAAAATCGAATTAAAAGTGCCTAAACTATATGAATATGCATGCAATATGATAAACAAATATGAGGTGAAATCACACTCATCAACCCCATGGTTGGGTCTAAGGTTACGTTGACGTTGAAGTTGAAAGTCTTGGGAGCTTCATGGCCCGAGCAAGGAGGTGGTTGAGATTGTTTGTTGTTTTGCCATTTGCATATAGCATTGGAGTTGTTGATGGGGGAGGTTCGACATGGGGGAGATCACCCGAGAGTACGGTGATCTAGCCATCCATGGTAGGTCACCCGATGGTTTGGTGACCGCGGCCCCCCGTGATGAGGCATCCGCGGTTTGATGCATTGGCTATCCATAGGGTTCATCCAAGGTTTGGTGAACTGCCGGTGTTGGTGCTTTTATGGCCAATACGGATATGTAACTCTGAAGTCGTTCATCCTGAGTTAGTTTGGATCCACATGCATAGATGGAGTAGCGGAGTAGTTGATGCATTGCACCGGATAACATACTTGGTTGATATGATATTGTTGGATGATGTATGCTTATGTATGTTGCTGATGTATGCTTATGATGATGCCAAGTTTGTATGTTTACCTTATTTCCTATCTCCATGACGTATATGTTTACATGATTCTTACTCCCAGTTTGTTTGTTGTTTGTTTGGCCTGATTGCCAATTTGCAGAGGATGACGAGCAGTCCGGAGAGGAGTGACTCTGAGGACCAACCACTCATAGTTAGGGCATTTCGCTTTGTTTAGATTGTTTTGTTCAGTTGTATTCCGAGGATTTTATTCCGGAACGGTTATACCAACTCTGTTGTGGTGTCGGGATGGGACGTTGTTATTTACTTTGTTGATTTATTGTTTTAAACTTGGTATTTAATTTTCCGTGATTTTGTAAACTCATTCATATGGGATTTTTCTACCCATGGACAAAGTTTTAATTTGTCGGTATTGCATATTTTTTTTATATTTTATTTTATTTATATACTTCATAACATTCGGGGAAAAAGGGTGTCACATTTAGTGGTATCAGAGCAGTTCGGTCCTGTCCGGACGTGGTATTAGTCTGTTGTGTGCTCTTATTTGAATTGTCTATACTTGTTATAGACAATGATGCTTTAAGTTAGTTGCCTGTAGCTTTTACCCGCTTAAGTTCTGTACCCGAGAGTTGTTTTTGACGTGTACAGGAACTCATGGCAGGTAGAGGGCACAACGATCAGGCAATTGTAGACGCATTGGCACTCCTTGCCATTACTATCGATCAGGTCAATAACAACAACAACAATGGTGGGCCAGCTGAGTTCCAAGGTTTGGACAAATTTCAGAGGAACAACCCTCCATCGTTCAAGGCAGCGTATGATCTGGAAGGAGCTTTGCTATGGTTAAGGGAGACTAAGAAGATCTTCCGAGCAATGGATTGCAACTATCTGACATCATTTCATTAGAGACCATATACAAAGTAGAGAAATTGAGATTGAATATGTTGATACAACTAAGCAACTTGCCGATATCTTTACCAAGCCCTTGAACAAGGAAAGCTTCTTTTTTATTAGAAGAGAATTGGGTATAATTGATCAATCCTATATCTAATCTCTAATGAAACTGATTATATGATTGTATCTTCATATAAATATGCTCTGATTCTTGTATGATTTGATTTGGAATATCTATGAATGATCAGAAGAGAGCTTTGGAACATCTATGCGAGTTGCATGCATCTTTTAGATTTGCCCCTGCACCTATCCCTCTATCATGAACAATTTTAAATGCTATGTTTGAAAGAATAAGTGCTTACCTTCTCTATTGCTTCGAATGTTTCTTTTCTTTACCTTTTAGATAATCCCAAAAGGGGGAGAAAAAGTATGATATAGATAAAGGGATAATAACAAATTATACATGAAAAAAAGTATGATATAGAGAAAACGAATAATACATGCATGTGTTGAGGGGGAGCTTAAAAGCTTACATGATTAATGGGGAGTAAATCAAATATTGCTATGATAATATTTTTTTTTGCTCTGATATACTTCTGCTCTGACTGCTTTGATACCATGATATAAATCTATCAAAAACACTTAGCGTCTGCTACACTTATACTCTGATCTTATAATTCGTTAAAAGGTTTGTCATAATAAAAAAGGGGGAGATTGTTAAACTCAATGACTTAGAGATTTTGATATATGACAAATACAACTTAATGTGTATGCAAGTGTTTTTAGTGTCAAATTACAAAGACAGGTATCAAGCACTACTCAACAAGTTCAGTGAACAATCAAAGGAGAATATTCAAGGAAGAACTTAGAGGAATCAAAGAGCAAAGACGAAGATCGATGAATCATCAAGACAAGAGCATAACGAAGAAATTAGTGTTAAGTCTTAGATGATTTGTAAAAGATGAAATCTCTTATTCACAAATAAGCTCAATTTGAAAAGGTTCCTGAAAAAAATCATTTTTCATAACCTGCATTAAAATGAATAAGTTTTCGTAAATGAAAATGATTTTTGAAATAAAATTTCAAAGTGCTCGTACATCACTGGAATAATATAAGTGCTCGTCCAACACTGGAAATAGTAAAAGCTGGCATCCAAGAAAGTGATAGAAGCTCACGTCTACTAAAGTGACAAAAGCTCACGTCCACTAAAGAAACAGAAGTGCTCGTCCACTAAAGTGATACAAGCGCACGTCCACTAAAGTGATACAAGCGCACGTCCACTAAAGTGATACAAGCACATGTCCACTAAAGTGACACAAGCGCACGTCCACTGAAGTGATAAAAGTGCTCGTCCAGACAAGTCTTTGGACTTGCTAAGATATTAATGAAAATCTTCATCCACTGACATGGCATATGGAGCTCATCTACTAGTTGGAGCACGTCCAATTACTTTATGTTAGTACTCCCGTCTGCTGAAGTGGAAAATGGATGCGGCTATTTTTTTCCAAATGGACGCGCTATTTTCTTCAAATGGACTCGGCTATTTTTCCAAATGGACTCGGTTATTTTATGGACATGATTTCTACAAGAACAATCGGAATCTTATTTCAAGAACCAAAATCAAGAAAACAGATTCTGTTAATCAGATCCAAATCTGTTTTGATTGATCCTAACGACTATAACTTGTTTTCTATATAAAGGGAGATCAAAGGAACACTTAAACAACATATACGAATATCATAACATATCACGGTTTTACGAAATCATTTTGAGAAATCAATTTTGAAAATCATTCATCATCTTTATTGAGCCTACTGAGAAAAGAGTGTTTGAATACTCAAAGTGCTTCAATTTGTTTATCTGACTATTGAGAGTTAGGAATCAACTTTTGTTTTTACTTTTGATTGTAAAGAGAGAGGGAGTCTCTCTAAGTGACTAGGGTGAGGTATCCCTAAGGTTGAACATTGAGGCTCTTCACAAGAGTGTGGTATCTCGAGGTGAAGGAGTGCTCTGTGGTGTAAAGGTTTTTCAAGCTACCTGGAAAAGCTTGTGTGTTAGTGTGTGAAATCCCACAGGTGGAGTGGGGACTGGATGTAGGTCACAGTGGAGGTGACTGAACCAGGATAAATATGGTTTTGTGGTATCCCTAAACTCAAACTCCTTTACTTTCGGTTTATGTTCAAGAACCTGTAACTTTGATGTTTAAAGTTCAATTAATTTATGTTCTTGATCTGTATAAACTGTATTTTGTTATTACTGAGTTATTAAACCCGAACCTATTCTGAATCTTTCTAAATTAATCTTTGTTATCCTCATCACCTTATATTCAAGATTTTGTAAAAACCCTTCATCGATTTTGTAAAACATCCTTAGAGCACTAATCCGCAACTTTGATTTATAAAGCTTTGTGAAAAAGTTTTAAGAGGGAAATATTTTTTGAAAACTCAATGCACCCCCCCCCTCTTGAGTCGTTGAACCCAAAACAACAATTGGCATCAGAGCTGAACTCTTAAGTTTGGCTTAACAACTATAAAAGCATGGCTTACAAAGACTGTTTAAATGAAGGGGCTTCCCTTGCATGCCCGCCTGCCTTCAATGGATCTGAGTATATCTATTGGAAGGAAAGAATGGTAATCTTTCTTGAGGCAGCATGTGTTGACATATGGGATGCAGTAGAAAATTGGTACGGACTCGGCAAGTGTACCGGTTCGTTGCAAGTAATAAAACGGTAAGACCGGATATCGTTCTCAGGGATCGTGGACAATTACCACTTCGCAAATTAGACTACTATCTAGGCGATCAAATTTTGGAGTGAAGGTAGCTCTATCATCTAACAAGCAAACAAGAATAAAATGTTTTTGTTCTTTTTGGAATTTTATCAAACAGTTAGAATGCAGACAGAAATGTGAATAACAATTAGATAGAATTGTTAGGGTTATACTAAGCTAATCCTCCCTTGATTGTTATGAAATGACAAGTAACACAGTTCCCAATTCAATTATGACAATCAAGTCTTTTCTGAAATACTCAAGCCTAATGCCTTAGGTGCATTGAGCCTAAAACCCCAAATTAAACCCTAATTCCTTAGGTGGATTAACCTGAGATTTTGCATTAAGTTAAGACTTATAAGATTGCAAGCACCTCAAGACCTATGTCTAGGCTCATGAACTACTTGGCATTTGATTCATGAGCAAGCTCTAACACCAACCTTCCAGTTATCTATTAAAGCAACTAATCATTCATAGGGTGATCAAGCCTAAGAAAGCATTAAGCATGGAATCAAACACTCATAAAGAACAAGCAAACTGCATTACAATCAAGTCATCTTACAATCAAGTTCAGAAGAGCAATCATCTAACCCCAACAAAGGGGAGTTTAGCTACACATAATTGAAGATAAAACAAAAGAAAGAGTTACAGAGATGAACAAAGGAGAGAGCTCCATAGAATGTTGCACAGCAGCCACAGCAGCAGAGGATCTGTTTTTAGGGTTTTTTTCCTTTCTGTTCTGCTCAGAGACCCTTTTATAACTCGCGGTCCGTCACGGCACAGGATAGCCATCACACGGCCAGGCCGTGATGGTTTCTGACTTGGGCGCCTCTTCATTTACTGATTCATCACGGCCGTGATAGCCATCACGGCTAGGCCGTGATCGTTTCTGACTTTTGGCTCAATTCTTTCTTCAGCTACTGCTCCTTCACGGCCATGAGGGCCATCACGGCTAGGCCGTGATACTCTCTGCTTGGCTCAATTTCTTATATTTTAAAGCTCTAAGTCATCCAAGCTTCATACTTGCTAATTCTTGGGCATTTAATCATGAATATCTGCAAAACAACACACAATACCACCTTATCCGCTCCAAAGGAAAAACTAAACAAAATAAACACTAAAATGGCCTAACTATATGCAAATGCATGCAAAAATGTACATGGAGAATGAGGTGAAATCACACTCATCAAATCACCCCAAGCTTAAGACTTTGCTTGTCCTCAAGCAAACACCAAGGCCATAAGATCAAAATAAACAAAGCACGGATAGTGAATCAAGAACCCGAGTAAAATGATCCAAGTAACAGGCATTCAATTATTTCAGCAAGAGACAATCAATTCATGTCCAATTAGGGGCTTAGTTTTCCTAGACTCACATTCTCACTGATTCGGGTACTCTATCTCACTTGAAGCTCACCCCAAGCTTGTTCATTTGCTTGGCTCTCTTTCTTGCCTCACTCACTCAAGTGTTAAGGGAATATGACATTTCACTCCATTTTCCTCAAAGAATGATTCCTACCATAAGCTTGACTATCAACCAAATCTTTACTTTATTAATGAAAACATCTAAGAATCAAGAGGTCTTATTCTTTGGTTGCAATGGGGCCATGGGATCAATTTTCAGGTGGGAAATTCAAGAACAGGAAATTTCAAAAGGCTATACAAACAATCAAGCATTGCAAGGCACGACCTTCTAAAATACCTTTCTTTGGGTTTCAGTTTACTTTTCCACCATTCTTTCCTTTTATTTTTTCTATTTCTCACTTTCTTTTGTCATACCCTATTCCATATACTTTCCTTTCCCCTTTTTTTTTCTCTTTTTTTTTTCTTTTATTTGGAGAAGGGAGAATTTTCAACTCAAGAGAAATAATTTTTTCAGATTCATTTTTTTTTCTTTCTTTTTTTTTTTCATCATCCCAAACTTTCAACTACATTTTCCAACCCTTTTTGCACAGTACTTTAGAAGGTCCCTCATAAGCATATTTAACAAAACAATTCGGGGTACCAAGAAAAGCATGCTATTCATTCAGGCTCAAAATGGGGCAACTACGGGTAGCATTATTCATTCAAAGCTCAGAAGGCCGGAAAAAATACCTATTGCCTCAATCCTTTTCCAAAATGTTCTCAAAAATTTTCAAGCTTCGAAATGGTTTCAAGTCAAGTTCTAGAGAAAAACAATCCAAGAGGAACACACTCTACACAAAGAACGGGGGCAGAGTTAGTAAGTACCCCCCAATGGCTCAAAAGCTCACATTTATCAGTTCAAAAACCAGTGAAGAACACAAGTCTAAAGAAACACATGCTAATCATCAACTATCCAAGACCATCTCAAGAATATTTATTTGAAACCATATCACAAGAATGAAATAAATTGGGTTCAAAAATCCACTATCACAATTTAATTGGCACTTAGTTCTCACAATCAGATGCTCAATCTAAGCAGGGGGCAATCAATTCATGTGATCATGCAAGACTAAACCTATATGAATGCAAACTGCAAGAATTCAAAAATTTACACAAAATTACCCCTACCCCAAGCTTAAAAACTTACATTGTCCTCAATGTAAATAATTAAGTTAGAGAGGGGAGAAAACTGGAATAACTCACCAAGGTGGTAGCGGGTGCTGGTTCACATGCTTTCTGGCTTTGCTTTCCCCTGCCCTTTTTCTCCTTCCTTCATTCAAAATCTGAAAGCACTTTAACAAAACTATTAACAAACCTCTTGAGCTTCTCAAATTATTCAAGAGGTTAAAGCAAAAACAAAACTATTAAGAAAATGAAAACAACTAAAAAGAAGAGTTAAGAAATGTTGGGTTGCCTCCCAATAAGCGCTTCTTTAACGTCACTAGCTTGACGTGTAGACAACTTCTTTCAATTAACCGGGGTCTGCTGGACATAGAATTGCAAGAGCACTTTTCTTCCATGAAACTCCTGTAAAGAGCTGATTTTGCTTAGAAGGCCAACAATTATGCTTCTGCTTTGCCTTTTTCGCTCTGGGCCTCTTGCCCGTTTTCTTACTCCTTCCCGGTGGAGGTTCTGTTTTCACAAGATGAGCAGAGCCAACTTCCTCACCAACTGATACATCATTTGTCCTGCATAGCTTTAGATTTGCTTTCATGTTGGGCTTTTCATTCTTCTCTGGAGTAGAGGGGTGGTGTTGATGTGCAATGACTTCCTTATCTACTGTATCTACCATATCCATGCGGAAACACTCCTCTTCCTTGCTCTTGCGATGCACAGCTTCCAATACATTGAAAGTTACTTCTTCTTCTTGCACTCTGAATTTCAACTGGCTTTTTTCTACATCTATCAAAGCTCGACCAGTTGCCAGAAAATGTCTCCCTAGTATGAGCGGAACTTCAGCATCCTCCTCCATGTCTAAAACCACAAAGTCTGCTGGGAAGATTAATTTATCCACCTTCACCAACAAATCCTCCACAACACCATAGGGATATGTAATGGAGCGGTGCCTGATTGAAGAGAAATCCCTGTTGGTTTTACCTCACCAATTCCCAGCTTTTTGAAAATGGACAACGGCATAAGGTTGATACTTGCGCCTAGATCGCACAATGCTCTCCCAATGTTCACATGACCAATAGTGCATGGGATAGTGAAGCTACCGGGGTCCTTCATCTTTACTGGTAGCTTCCTCTGAAGTATAGCGCTGCACTCTTCAGTAAGCATCACTGTCTCCTCCTTCCACCTTCTTTTGTTTGTAAGAATCTCTTTCATGAATTTTGCGTAGGAAGGCATCTGCTGTAGAGCTTCAGCAAACGGGGTGTTGATTTGTAGCTTTTTTAATACATCCAGAAACTTAGAAAACTGCTGATCTTTTGCCTCCTTCTTCAACCGTTGGGGGTACGGGATTCTGAAATATGGGGGCAGCTCTTTGGGATTATCAACCTCTTCCAGAATCTGTCTTTTAGTCTTCTTCTTCGCAAATTCTTCATCAACCAATTTCTCCCTCTGCAGTTTTTCAGCTTCTACACCAGTAGGAATAGAGGCAGTATCTTGGGAAGTTCCGGGTTCTTCATTGTTTACCTCTTCAAACTGCACCTTATCAATTCCAGCATCACTTGTCTTTTCTTCCCTCTCTTTTTCTTGTGGATTTAACACTCTCCCACTTCTTGTAATAATGGCCTTACAATCTTCCTTTGGGTTCTTCTCAGTATCCCCAAGCAATTGTCCTTGAGGTCTCTCTGCCATCTGCCTTGCTAGTTGGCCTATTTGATGCTCCAAGTTCTTGATTGAGGCATTCTGATTCTTCATAGTCTCTTGAGTCGCTTGCATGAACTGGCCTAGAATGTTCTCCAATTTGCTTGAACTCTCTTGAGGAGGCTTTGCTTGAGTACTTGAACTTTGCCCTTGTCTCCAACCAAAGTTAGGATGGTTGCGCCACCCCGGATTGTAGGTGTTGGAGTAAGGATCATTTCTAGGCCCTTGGTTGCCCATATAATTTACCTCTTCTTGTCCCGAACTTCCAACCACATTGATCTCACAGTTTCCATTTGCATGGTTGCCTCCACAGAAATCACACACTGAGGTACCTTGAACTTGGACAGCTTGTAGTTGAGAATTCTGCAGTTGAACCGACCCCAGTTGTTTGGTAAGAATAGCCATTTGTGCCTTGAGAGCGCCAATTTCATCCAGCTCTAGAACACCTCTCTTGACCATTGATCGAGAACTAGGCATTTGATAGTCATTGTTAGCCATGTTCTCAATCAAGTCCTTTGCTTCTTCGGGCGTCTTCTGACTCAATGTCCCTCCTGCAGCCGCTTCAATCATACTTCTTGAATTCCTGTTGAGCCCATTAACAATCGTTGCAACCTGCTGCCATGTCTCTAGTTCATGATTTGGACAAGCTGTGAGTAAGGACTTGAACCTCTCCCAGGCTTCATAGAGTGACTCACCATCCCTCTGTGCAAAGGCATTAATCTCTGATCTCAACTTGATCATTCTTGACGGAGGGAAGAAGCGAGATAAAAACTTGCTGACCAAGTCGTTCCAAGTGATGATGCTTCCATGAGGATGAGATTGAAGCCATGACTTAGCTCTATCCATCAAAGAGAAAGGGAAAAGCCTTAACCGAATGGCCTCATCAGAAGCTCCATTTAGCTTGATGGTGTCACACAGCTCAATAAAAGTACCAATGTGAGCATGAGGGTCTTCACTCTCCAAACCTCCAAACTGGTTTTGCTGCACAAGGTGGAGAAGTGATGCCTTGATTTCGAAATTATTGCAAGCCACTGCTGGTCTCACAATCGGAGTTCCACATCTATCAACTCTAGGGGAAGTGTAGTCCCCCATTGTCCTTCTTGGTGCATTATCTTCAGCCATGGTGACAGCTGGTAATTCAACTAACAGTTCTTGCACTGCAGAGGATGTTCCTTCTCTGTTCTGTCTTGCCTTGGCTTCCTTCCTATTCCTTCTACAAAGTCTCTCGATCTCAGGTTCGAATTGGAGTTCACCTGGGTCGATTGTACCTCGCATACACTGAACAAACAGAGTAGCACAGAAAAGAACAGAAAAACAGAAAACAGCACACAACAGAAAATTACAGTAGAGAAACAGAAAACAAGAAAGGAAATAAAACAGTAAGAAAACAGTAAAAAATGCCTAAATTAGGAGTCCCCTTTGGTACTCGTGATATTGGCACACCGATCCCCGGCAACGGCGCCAAAAACTTGGTACGGACTCGGCAAGTGTACCGGTTCGTTGCAAGTAATAAAACGGTAAGACCGGATATCGTTCTCAGGGATCGTGGACAATTACCACTTCTCAAATTAGACTACTATCTAGGCGATCAAATTTTGGAGTGAAGGTAGCTCTATCATCTAACAAGCAAACAAGAATAAAATGTTTTTGTTCTTTTTGGAATTTTATCAAACAGTTAGAATGCAAGATGGAAATGTGAATAACAATTAGATAGAATTGTTAGGGTTAGACTAAGCTAATCCTCCCTTGATTGTTATGAAATGACAAGTAACACAGTTCCCAATTCAATTATGACAATCAAGTCTTTTCTGAAATACTCAAGCCTAATGCCTTAGGTGCATTGAGCCTAAAACCCCAAATTAAACCCTAATTCCTTAGGTGGATTAACCTGAGATTTTGCATTAAGTTAAGACTTATAAGATTGCAAGCACCTCAAGACCTATGTCTAGGCTCATGAACTACTTGGCATTTGATTCATGAGCAAGCTCTAACACCAACCTTCCAGTTATCTATTAAAGCAACTAATCATTCCTAGGGTGATCAAGCCTAAGAAAGCATTAAGCATGGAATCAAACACTCATAAAGAACAAGGAAACTGCATTACAATCAAGTCATCTTACAATCAAGTTCAGAAGAACAATCATCTAACCCCAACAAAGGGGAGTTTAGCTACACATAATTGAAGATAAAACAAAAGAAAGAGTTACAGAGATGAACAAAGGAGAGAGCTCCATAGAATGTTGCACAGCAGCCACAGCAGCAGAGGATCTGTTTTTAGGGTTTTTTTCCTTTCTGTTCTGCTCAGAGACCCTTTTATAACTCGCGGTCCGTCACGGCCGTGACAGCCATCACGGCCAGGCCGTGATGGTTTCTGACTTGGGCGCCTCTTCATTTACTGATTCATCACGGCCGTGATAGCCATCACGGCTAGGCCGTGATCGTTTCTGACTTTTGGCTCAATTCTTTCTTCAGCTACTGCTCCCTCACGGCCGTGAGGGCCATCACGGCTAGGCCGTGATACTCTCTGCTTGGCTCAATTTCTTATCTTTTAAAGCTCTAAGTCATCCAAGCTTCATACTTGCTAATTCTTGGGCATTTAATCATGAATATCTGCAAAACAACACACAATACCACCTTATCCGCTCCAAAGGAAAAACTAAACAAAATAAACACTAAAATGGCCTAACTATATGCAAATGCATGCAGAAATGTACATGGAGAATGAGGTGAAATCACACTCATCAAAAATGGATCATTTGCCCCCTCTACTGTAGATGCTAATGGTGACCCAAGAAATAAGCCTAAAATTGAATGGAATGAGGGTGATAAGAAAAGAATTCAATATAATGCACGTGCTAAGAATATTATAACATCTTCTTTAAGCCGTGATGAGTTTTTCAGGGTTTCAAATTGCAAATCAGCAAAGGAGATGTTGGATACATTGCAAGTAACACATGAAGGAACCTCAGATGTCAAAAGAGCAAGAATGAACACCTTCACACATGGCGTAACACCACGTATGTCCATAGAATAGGTCGAGGAGCTGTGCACCCACAGCCTTGCCACACAATCGAGTACCCCACGAAATTGATAAATAACGAAAGCCAAAATTTTTAAAAACCAATAACATGGCAAGGATCCTTTCCGATGTGCCTTCAGGCGATCTGGTGTTTGCCCCCCTTCCAAGCCCACTTCAGGATGATCACCCGTGTCTAGGAACTTCGGTTCCGCCCCGGAAGGCATCACCTAACACCACGTCCATCCACAACGAAAATCAAGAAGCCAATCACGCACAGCCTCGTCACACCATCGAGTACCTCACGAAATATCCTTTCAAGACTATCACAATAGTCTACCCTTATCTACTTTAGAGACTCTGCTCGGTAGTTCTCAACTTCCTTTGCAATCTCTAGTAGAGGTCTATCAGAATCGTTCATAACGAATTGACTATAACTATCCAGCAACAATTGCAAGATCGTATCACTGGCCAACATTTGGCCAAAAGGTAATCTCATTTTACCAAGTTCTTAATGTACTCAATAATATGAAGCACATCATAACTGTCGGGATTTCTGTTCTCTTAGTTCGCAACTGAAAAAAAGGGTCGGGATGACTTGTGGTTCTTATGCATTGCATGCTCTCAAGAGAGCATCATGAGGTGCATGATCATATCACGCACCATCATGGTTGCAAGCATGAGGAATCCTACATCTAGGACATCGACTTGATGCTTCTCGTAAGCATCCATTTCGATCCTAGTAGGAACTAGTTGCTCAAGAATTATTTGCTCAAGAACATACAGCTCTTTCTCGTACTTGAGGACAATCCTCAAGTTGTAACACCCTGCTTTTTCATAAGTGCTTTTATAAAGCTTGTTTGGTTGCTTAAGCTGGTTTTGTTAAGTTAGAATTGTTGGTTGAGGGCTTAGTGGGATTTTTGGCTTAAAAGTCCCTTTCTGGTACATGATCACGCCCGTGCCCATTAGCCAGCACGCCCGTGCTTAAAGGCTGAAGCGTATTTCGATTTTTAAGTTGAGTATGTCCGTGCACAATGTGCTGACCAAGTCTCGGTGACGCTAAGTTGAGCAGGACCGTGCTCAGGTACAGCCTATAAATATTTGGCACAGAACCCGAGGGTTAACGTGAAACCCTATTTTGCTAGTTGCAGCAGCCACTGTTGCGGCTTAGAGTGCCTTCTTCCCTGTTTCTTTTCCATCCCTTGCTATACAAGAGTTTTTGAAGCAGTTTGGGAAGCTAGTTGGTCCGTGGAAGTCTAGAGGTAATAGTTCCTCTTCGCTTTTGGTTTCCCTTTTCGTTTTTGGTTGGGAAACTAATCTGTCGTGTTTCTGTTGGTCAAGACTTGGAGGTTTAACTAAGCCGCTTGGGGAACCACAACCAGTGTGCTTAGGAACTTACGTTGGAGCGACCTTCAATCCAGGTATGGGGAGAAGGGTAGTGTTTACATAGGCTATGGGGGTAGTGTAAGGTAAGGGGTTCCCATAACCCCGGTTGTTGTTAGTTTTACATGCCTATCTGATGTATGCTGTTTATATGACGAAATGTTAAGTTTATGTTGTATGCTTCATATTCATGGTCATATATTCCTATGTGTTTTCGATGTTATACTGTTATCTTGACATGAATATGATAGTATGATGGTTATTGTTGATATGAATATGATGATGATATGTTGGTTGAATGATTGTTGCCATAACTGTTGGTTGGATGATGATGGTACGATTGAGTCGATGATGTTAAATCTGGGAAATTATGTTGCTAAAACGGATTAGGATTAATGGACTTAATTGTTGAATTAATTGGTTAAAACCTATGTTAGAACTCTGCCCAGAACAGTACTGTCATGCATTGAGCACGGTCGTGCTGAACAGGGAGCACGACCGTGCTCCCAGTTTGAATTCTGGAAATTGACCGCGCATTAAGCACGGTCGTGCAGCAGAGGAGCACGACCGTGCTGCTAAGCACGACCGTGCTGCTAAGCACGACCGTGCTTCACTTATGTGACCAGCACGACCGTGAAGGGGACAAGCACGCCTTTGCTCCCCTAGCAGAAAGAGATGGAATTAAAGGCTTTTAAGGGGTTTCCAACCCCAATTCCCCAATGATGATGAGTTAACATAGCTAATCAAAGATGAAGATTAGACAACCTGGTTAATAATTATCTAAGATGATTAAGATAATAAGATGTTAAGTCGGTATCCGTTGGGTTACCGCACGTTGATAAGTTGTACCTTGGTGCTTATTGGCCAAGGGGGCCTTGACCTCACGGTTTGGGTCTAAGGCGTTGTTGATGTTGAAGTCTTTGGGTGCTTATTGACCCAAGCATGTTGAGTTGAACCTTGGTGCTTATTGGGCAAGGGAACCTTGACCCCAGATGTGGTGAATTCTGGCAAGTGTATCGGATTCGTCGCCAAGTAATAAAAAGATCGATCCCACAGAGACCGTGATCTTAAATCACAACTAATTATTAAATCAACAAAACTGGGCTATATATAAAAAAGGGATTTTGAAAAGATTTGGTTTTTGAAATAAGAATAAACTAGAAAATTAGATAATTAAGAATGCAATCAATTAAAACAGAAAAGTAAATCAATTAGGGGTTTTTAAAATCTAAAGAGATTCCTAGGAATTGGGTTACCAACAAGATTGTTCATGTTACTAAATTGACTACCCTTTGTTAATTATCAAAATTGTCTTGAAGGCGAATTTATCCTAAATAAGTTAATGCTCCCTCTCGGGTTACAAAAACCGTGCCCAATTAAACCAACCCCTACTCTCGTGGTAGTTGAATTCAGGTTGAACCCTTTAAGCTTTGTGAATTTCGTTAATCCTCGAAGGACCGCTTCTAACACTCGTGATTTAAGTCCTAAGTCTGATTCTATAGATCCGATACCTAAGTTCACCGCTAGGTTCCTCCTTAGAGTATCTATGACACGAAAATAAGTGACCACTGAATATACGAGTAATTAAAACAAAAGAAATCAAATCTAAAGCAAAATCGAAATTAACAAAGATAAAACATCGATTCATAACATAAATCAGATCTTGGGCATAGCCCCAATCCCTAGAAATAAAGCTACTACTCAAGCATTGCCATGGTGATGACAAGCTTGGTCAACAAAAACATGAAATAAAACCTAAGAGAAGAGGAGAAGAAGAAGAAGAAGAAGAAGAAGAAGAAGAAGAAGAAGAAGAAGAAGAAGAAGAAGAAGAAGAAGAAGAAGAAGAAGAAGAAGAAGAAGAAGAAGAAGAAGAAGAAGAGAGATCCTAAATTTTTTGCCTAAGTGTAGCAGCCCAAAAAGTTTCCTTTTTTCTCTGCCTAATTGCCCTATTTATAGATTAGGGTAATTTGAATCCCAATCAAACACAAATTCAGATTAAATCAGTTTCTTCAGATCCAAATATTGCACGTCACGGCCGTGATGGCCATCACGGTTAGGCCGTGACGGATTCTGCCTTGGGCGTTGCTTCACTGATTGGTCTGTCACGATCGTGACCACCATCACGGCTAGGCCGTGATCAGTTCTGCCTGTGAGGGTCTGGTTCAGCTGACATGTCACGGTCGTGATGGGCATCACGGGCTGGTCGTGACTAGTTCTGACTTTTCCATTCTTTCATTTAAGCTCTACTCGATCACGACCGTGATGGTTGTCACGGCTAGGCCGTGATGGGCTCTGTTTGGCTCATTTTCTTCACTTTTCAAGCCCCATCTTCATGCAAGCTCCATCATGGTTGATCCCGAGCATTTAATCCTTAATTCCTGCACAACAACACCACAAAACCGTCTTACCCGTTCCAAGGTAAAAACTAACCAAAATCAAATTAAAAATGCCTAAACTATATGAAAATTCATGCAATATGATAAACAAATATGAGGTGAAATCACACTCATCAAACCACCCCAATCTTAAGATTTTGCTTGTCCTCAAGCAATCACTAAAGCCAGTCAATATAAACTATCAGAGCATGGATAGTGAACCAAGAACCCGAGTAACTAATCCAAGTGACAGTCATTTTCAAATAAGAAACCAAGAGGCAATCAATTTCAAGTCCAATTAGAAGCTTAGGTTTTCTAGATTCATGTCTCTCACTAATTCGGGCACTCTTCTCACCTCACTCAAGTGTTTAGGGTGTATGACAATTCGCTCAATTTCCTCAAGGAAGGTACCCTACCATAAGCTTGACTATTAACCAAATCTCTACTTTATTAATGAAAATACATAAGAATCAAGAGGTCTTTTATTTTGGTTGTAATGGGGCCATGGGATTAATCGTTAGGTGGGGAATCAACAAAAGGAAAATTCAAGAAGGCTAAACAGAATGTCAAAAATGTAAAGCATGACAACCTTCTAAAATACCTTTTTGGGCTTTTTAGTTCACTTTTCCACCTTTCTTTCTTTTTATTTTATTTCTCACATTCTTTTTGTCATCCCCTTCTCCATTTTTTTTGTTTATTTATTTTATTTTATTTATGTGGAGAAGGGGAGATTTTCAACTTAAGAGAAATATATAAAAAAAATTCAACTTTCTCATCCCACAATTTATTTTTCAAACTACCTCTTTACCCTTTTTGCAATACTTTAAAAGGTGCCATACCAAACATCATTCATCAAATTATTTCAAGATACCAAGAAAATTATTTTATTCTTTTAGGCTCAAAATTGGGTAACTAAGGGATAGCATTTAATCAATCAAAGCTCAGATGGCCGGAAAAATACCTAGTGCCTCAATCACTTTCCAATATGTTTTCAAAATTTTTTTAAGTTTCAAAACGGTTTCAAGTCAACTTCTAGAGAATACAATCCAAGAGGAATAAAACACTCTATCACAAAGAATGGGGTAGATTTAGTGAGTGCCCCTTTTAGGCTCAAAATCTCACATTTAGTGGTTTAAAATCAATGAGAAACACAAGTCTAAGGAACCACATGCTAATTATCAACTATCAAAAGATCATCTCAAGCATTTTTATTTTTAGCCTATCACAAGAATAAAAAAAATTGGGTTCAAAAATTCACTATCTCAATTTATTTGGCACCAAGTTCTCACAATTGGATGCATAATCTAAGCAAAGGGCAATCTAATCATGTGATCATGCAAAACTATGCCTATATGAATGCGACATGAAAAATGCAAAAGTTCAAAAAATTGCAAAAATACCCCTACCCCAAGCTTAAAAACTTACATTGTCCCCAATGTAAATAATCAAGTCGGAGAGAGGAAAAAAATGGAACAACTCACCGAGGTGGTAGCCGGTGCTGGCTCACATGCCTAGTCAAAGAGATGATGGGAAATGCGTCACGACCGTGATGCTCATCACGGCTAGGCCGTGATCAATTCTAGCCTATAGGAGCTGGCCTATCACGGCCGTGAGTTCCATCACGACTAGGCCGTGATACATTCTGATCTTCAGGGTCCTTCTCATCACGCCCGTGATGGATATCACGGCTGGGCCGTGATCCTTTCTGATCTTCTCTGGTTAGCTAATCACGGCCGTGATGGCCATCACGGTGTGGGCGTGATGACTTCTGACTTTATTGGTCCTTGGCTTTTTGCTCTTCCTTCCTTCTTAACCTGAAAACACTTGGCAAAACCATCAATTAGTGATCTTTCTTCTCTAAATCTCCTCAAGTTATTCAAAACCAAAATTCAAAAACAAATGGAAAAGGGAAAGAAAACTAGGGTTGCCTCCCAAGAAGAGCTTATTTACGGTCTTAAGCTTGACCATACATCTTTCAATCAACCGGGGTCGGCTGGGCCTAGAAGTGAAAGAACACTTCTCTTCCATGGAAGTCCTTCAAAGAGTCGATTTTGTTCGTATGGCCAATTGCGCTTTCGCTTTGCTCTTTTCACTCTGAGTTTCATGGCCTTACTTCCTCCCGGCGGAAGTTTTATCTCCACATGAGGAGCAACTCCAACTTCATCACCATTTGGTGCATCATTTGTCTTGCAAAGCTTAGGAGTTGTTTCCATGTTAAGCTCTTCCTTCACTTCTGGAGACGTTATATCGATCTTGCACACATGACTCTAAAAAGGAGGGTTGTTATATGAGGTAGTCAAATCAAAATCTACCCTACCTTCCTCTACATTCAGAGAGAGTTTGCCATTCTTTACTTCTATTATCGCTCCAGCTGTGGCCAATAATGGCCTTCCAAGAATGATAGGGAATTTAGAATTCCCGTTCATATCCAACACCATGAAATCGGTAGGGATGAAAAATTTCCCTACCTTTACGGGGACATTCTCTAGTATGCCTAAAGGAGTTTTAGTTGAGCCATCCACAAATTGTAAAGAGAATTGGGATGGACTCAATTCCTTGGTTCCCAACCTCTCAAAGATAGTAAGCGGCATCAAACTCGCACTAGCCCCTACATCACATAAGGCTTGGTCTATTTTCACCTCTCCAATTGAGCAAGCAATAGAGAAACTACCTGGATATTTTAGTTTAGGAGGCATATTAGTTTTTATCATGGAATTATGCTCCTCAATTAAGCTCTTAGTTTCTATTTCTACTTGATTTTTCTTGACCAACCATTGTGGGAAAGGTATTGGGGGTTGGTACGGTGGTGGAGGGACATATTTTGGCTTTAGCTCCTCATCTTCGCTCATGTTCTCCTCACATTCCACATCCTTTTCAGCTACCCCAAGCTTATCATCCCTTAAGTATGTAGCATTACAATGTTCATTGGGATTAACTTCGGGTTGTCTCAGAAACGTACCCTTAGGTCTAGAGTATGTACTAGCTTGTTGGGCAATTTGAGTTTCTACCATCTTATTGTGGATGGCTAAGTTATCTACCTTAGATGCTAACTCTTTTATTGCCTCATTGACTGCCCTACCTTGTTGCCTAAACTCTTCATTTTGTTTTGTTTGAGTTTCAACAAAGTTTTCCAAGAGAGACTCGAGTTTAGACTTTTGTACCTGAGGATACCCCGATGCGGGTTTCCTATTACCTTGGCCTTCTTGGAACTCATGGTTCAACGTGCTGTTGTAGTTCCCGTAGTAGAGGTAAGGGCTATTCTTCCTTCCTTGGTTGTAAGGATTTGGGGGAGCGTAGTTTGGTAACTTCGGGTTCGTGTCATAGAAGTTGTGTCAAAAGTTCACTTGTTCCCCCGAAGCACCGGATCCATGAGCAATACCATGTGGGCACTCCATTATGTCATGTCCCTGCATTCCACAACTCTCACAAACAATATTAGTAGCACCTATTGAACTCACATTAGCCTTTTCAAGCTGATCAAAGTGTTTATTCAGTGAGTCAATTTTAGACATGATAAGATCAGTGCTATTCATTTAAAACTTACCCCCCGAAATCTTTTTCGGGTTATTACCTCTTTTCGAGCCCCATTGGTGGTAGTTGGTGGCTACGCTTTCAATGATATTGAATGCTTCGGTCAGAGGTCTATTCATAAAGGCTCCGCCAGCTGCGGAGTCAAGTGACACCTTCGAAGAGTAATACAGTCCGTTGTAGAAGGTGTGCACTAATAACCACCTCTCGAGTCCATGATGTGGGCAAGACTCTAGCAACCATTTGTAGCGATCCCAAGCTTCGGATAAGCATTCTCCGTCCTTTTGGAAGAAGCCGGTGATCTGAGTTCGTTGGTATGCCGTCTTGGATGGAGGGAAGAATTTCTCCAAGAATGCCTGCTCCAGTTGGCCCCAAGTCGACAAGGTATTAGCGGGCACTTGCTTCAGCCAAGCTTTTGCCTTTCCAGTAAGAGAGGAGGGGAATAACCTAAAGTATATAGCATCAATCGGGGCACCATGAATCCTAATTGCATCGGTGAACTCCAAGAATGTTTCCACATGATCAGTCGAGTCCTCCGAGGACAATCCTCCGAATTGATGTTGCCTAATCATGCTAATTAGCATAGGCGATATAGTGTAGTTCTCCACCTCGATCTCTGGCCTAGCAATCCCAATTCGCAAACCCCTAGCATTTGGGGCTACATAGTCCTTCAGTGGTTTGGTATCCGGTAGATTCGCCATGAGTGAATGGGAATCAACCTCTCTCTCTCTCTTTGTAGCCTCCTACGTCTATGAAAGGTCCTTTCGATTCCGGGGTCAACCTCAATAAGGTTTCCAAGACTTAGGGATCTTTGCATAAAAGAGAAAAAAAACACAGAGAGATAGATACTCTAGGAAGAAAACGAGATAAATGAAAAAAGATATTTTTTTTAACAAAAAACAATTAAAAAGAAAAAAGAAAAAGTCCAGAAAAATCAACTTAAAAATTAAATTGAGATTCAAGGAAACACAGTCCCCGGCAATGACGCCAAAAACTTGATGTGGTGAATTCCGGCAAGTGTACCGGATTCGTCGTCAAGTAAAAAAAAGATCGATCCCACAGAGACCGTGATCTCAAATCACAACTAATTATTAAATCAATAAAACTGGACTATATAAAAAAAGGGATTTTGAAAAGATTTGGTTTTTGAAATAAGAATAAACTAGAAAATCATATAATTAAGAATGCAATCAATTAAAACAGAAAAGTAAATCAATTAGGGGTTTTTCAAATCTAAAGAGATTCCTAGGAATTGGGTTACCAACAAGATTGTTCATGTTACTAAATTGACTACCCTTTGTTAATTATCAAAATTGCCTTCAAGGCGAATTTATCCTAAATAAGTTAATGCTCCCTCTCGGGTTACAAAAACCGTGCCCAATTAAACCAACCCCTACTCTCGTGGTAGTTGAATTTAGATTGAACCCTTTAAACTTTGTGACAATTCGTTAATCCTTGAAGGACCGCTTCTAACTCTCATGATTTAAGTCATAAGTCTGATTCTATAGATCCGATACCTAAGTTCACCGCTAGGTTCCCCCTGAGAGTATCTACGAAACGCAAATAAGTGGCCATCGAATTTACGAGTAATTAAAACAATAGAAATCAGATCTAAAGCAAAATCGAAATTAACAAAGGTAAAACATCAATTCATAACATAAATCAGATCTTGGGCATAGCCCCAATCCCTAGAAATAAAGCTACTACTCAAGCATTGCCATGGTGATGACAAGCTTGGTCAACAAAAACATGAAATAAAACCTAAGAGAAGATAAGAAGAAGAAGAAGAATAAGAGAGATCCTAAATTTTTACCTATGTGTAGCAGCCCAAAAAGTCTCCTTTTTTCTTTGCCTAA